>PVIC010005910.1:34273-56052 GCA_004025085.1 Thryonomys swinderianus | reverse complement strand
AGGCTGTCCTGCTGTGCACGCGTGGGAAAAGGGGGCATTCTGCAGTTTAGGGCACACTTTTTGTAGAGTGGTGACTCTTACAAATATATATATATTATATATATTTTGTATATATAATATAGGTGTATTTGTATTTTACATGTTCATAGTGATTATAAACCATATTCACATCACTCCAGATTTTTACAGGCCGTATTTATACCATCATTATAAACTAAAGGTAATGTTGCTTATGCAAAAGGTAATCACAGGGTTGGTAAGAATTATGAGCATTTTAGGGCGGGAATGTAGCTCAGGAGTAGAGCCTTTGACCGGCAGGTGTGAGGTTCTGAGTTTGGTCTCCAGCACTGGGGACAGGGGGAAAAGAATTCTTAGTGTTTTCTAAGAAAGCAAAGAGCATACTTTTATTCATACTCCTTATAACAGTGTTTATATAATCCATATTTTATGCATGGGGCTGATTGTCAGATATCCCCAAAGATCTTAGATTCGGGAGTATTTTATAAAGCTAACTGTACTAAGAAAATGACTTAAACTGAAAGGCAATTTTATTGCCACTTAATTTTTTTGAGACAGGGTCTCGCTTTGTAGTTCAGCCTGCCCCTGAGCTCACTATGTAGCCCAGGCAAGTCTTGAACTCAGCAATCCTCCTGGCTCTGCCTCCCGAGTGCTGGGATTACAGGTGTGAGCCACCACACCCGGCTATTGTCACTTAATTTTTGATGAAGCCTTTAACACTTGTTAAATTTTGGTGGAAAATATTAGGCAAATTATTATATGATGCTGAATTGAAGTACATGTCATGAGCAGGGACTCTGATAATATGTCTAATAACACAAAATCTATAAATCAATAATAGGGAAAATATAACCCTTCTCCCTCAAAATGGCAGTGGATGTAGCTATTACCAGAGGCAGATTTAGGCACTGCAGACTTGCTATGGTCTGTGACTTTATCTCCTTATACTTATGCTTTAAAATTTATAAAATGATTAAATTGAAGAAAATTTCAGTTTGACTTTTATTTATATTTTAAATTGCAAGTCAAGGACTCTCGAATATATCCAATAAGTTGGCTGACTTGGCCTCCATAGGAATAACTTTCTTTGAGATAGAAGGATGATTTTTTTCTATGCTAGGTTGAAATCTGACATAAGGACATAACCTTATGCTTTCTGCTCTGATATATAACATTATGCTTTTCCTGGTGAATTTTAAAGAGTAATCAGACTCTCAAGAGAATGCTGCTTGAGGTTCAACCATGTTCTTTTAAACTCCATTTTTCAAACTCCAGAGTTTTCTCATGATGTGCTAATCTTGTGGTGCACCAAAAGTTTTGAAAAAGTTTAATTTAAACTTAATTTATCTTCTTTGATGCAGCAGTTCTCTTATGGCTTTCTGCCCAGAGCTCTGCTCTCTATGCCTGCAAAAATGGTGGAGTAACTTTGAAAGCAGTGGTATACTACTTGAAAAAGAATACAGAACTTAACTGGCTTTTTAATTTTCTAGTATGTAGCATCAGAGGGTAGTATTTAAAAGCCAGAAGAATGATATATCATTGACAAGTAGGTATTGTGTAAATAATTTAGATATTAAAATTAACTGAAATATAAAGTACATTTCTGCACTGATTTTCCAAAACTTTTTACAAAGTTTAATTCCACAGGTACAAGTTGTTTACAAGAAATGAATGAAACAGAGCGGCGTGCAGGCTTTCGATCAACAGTCTTCCCTGGGCTCCTTTTCAGGGTTACAAAGAAGAGACAACTGGTCTTGAAAATTAGTTTCTATTAATTTATTACAACGATTATATGGATGAAACGATGTCATTTCTTTTCATCTGGTTTGGGCTTTGTTGTGTGTATTAGGTGCTGGGATAACAATGAACGCAGTTCATGTTTTCAGACATTAAGAAAAAGATTCTCTTCCAGTTATGAATTAAGCTAAAGCATGAAACCCAAATGGTGTTCAGTGCCAGCTTAGAGGGTGAGAAGCCAGGGCCGGGCGTGCCCTCTGCGGCAGAGAGCTCACCGGGGGCGCGGCTGGCTCAGAATCCACTCTGACCTCACGGGGAGCGGCGGGGAGCGTGGTTCACAGCCTCCGTGGCACCCGTGATGGTTGCCCTTTGTCGCTCAGCAATTTTGAGGTGTTTGAAGTGCCCTTCCACGGCATAATGTACACGCAGACGTGGGAGGGAACTGACGTTAGAGATAGCAGTTAATTCTTGACCTCACTCTAACAGAAAGGGGGGTGAAAGGCACAAGGTAGACGCTCTTGGCTATTTTCAGAAAATCTCAACTCATTTTCTACTACTTCACGAGAGACGAGAAATACTAAATCATTCCACGCTGTCACAGTGCCGAGGACTGCCGGTCACAGAAAAGCTAATTCAAGTGAGAGCAAGCGATAAACAAGAGTTGTTCACATAAAGGGAGGCTTCATGAAAGTGAAGGCAGTTTTAGAAATCATAGGATTAAAGCTTCAATTCCGTATCTCTGAATTATACCAGTTTTGCTTCATTTCCTGCACCTGCTTCATCCTAAGACTAGTTTCTTTCGGGGTCATAAGTTGGTTGTTAAAAACAACAAGAATGACATGCTTCTTCCCTTAATCCTGGAAGAAAGTTCCTCCGAACAGCCATAAGTACTTGGCCTGAATTTTGTACCTGTTGGGTTACTCCTCAAATGAAGTCACGAGCGGTCTAGGACTGGGTTTGCCTCAATAACTATGCTGGGGGAGTTGGGGTAACTTCCACCAGTCAGGATTCACCCTTGGGAAATGAGTGGGGCGGGGCTTGCTGAACACATCTGACCTGCTAAGGCCATCTCCTCTGCTCCTCTCTCTCTCCCTCTCCCTCCAAAACGTGTTGTGTTTCTACGAGGGGCCGTGTGAGCTAACAACCAGTCTGGCAGGGACAAACAGGTACTCTCAATAAAAACAATCAGTGCAGTGAAAGTTCCCATCCCCTTGGAGCCTGTGAGCACTCCACGGTTAGCCTCCTGCTTGGCGCGCTCTGCGGGCGGGGGCGGGGAGGGAGGGGTCCTGGCTGCACTGCTGGGAACCTCCTGGGCACCGGACTCTTCTACGGTGATCGCTGAGATCCCACCCGAGGCGGGGAAGATGCTCTTGGCAGGAGATTCCACCATCGATGTAGCACATGTTTGATATTTTCAAGGTAAATAATCCCAGGTTATTACCAGTCAGCCTTCAGGTTTCCTTAACACTCGCTTTCCTCTTACGTATGACGTTTTAGAACTTCTTGTTCTTTGCATGTCTAACCGTACTTTTTATCTTCTGGGGTTTGTTTCCCACCAGATCTTTATGTACTGCCAGTTTTAATTTACTTAATGGCTTCTCCTGAGCTCTCAGGTTCATAGTACTTGTGTGGGGATATTTGAAAGATGCATTTGCAGAGAAAAAGGAAAATCCTCTGTAATGTATTCTTTGTTGTCATGATAAGCATGATGTCTCTAGTCATTTCCACTACGAGAATTATTTTTCCATTGGTTAATCGGAGCATACTAAATTACTGGAATTTTAGATATCTGAGTTTGAAATCTGAAAGGTGCTGTTCTTAAATGTGGAGAGTATTAAATTTATCTTATAAATTTGGTTATGTAAATTAAGGACCATCTAAAACATGCTAGCATACTACATATTGTGAACATTACTGGTTCATCAAAAGTCGATTTATAACATCTCTTGTGCTGATTAAGAAACCATAATTTAACCAACAAAAACCATCAGTTCACTTACCAAGTTTTCAAGTGTTAAGAAGAGATAATCTTACGTGAAAGCACTTATTGTGGCTACTCTAGGAGTGCAGCTCTTTTTTTTTTTTATTACATTCCAACTAACTACTGCTAGCATGTGAAGTCCAGATTAGGACGGCTGCTGGTCATTAGAGGGCGTGTCGGGCAGCTTCCTGTCACGTGACTCCCGGAGGCACGGTCTGCTGGGCTCACCCTGCGCAGCGCCAGTCCAGCCTGCGGGCTCCCAGGGGAGGCCATCAGGCGGGTAGGTGCTGAGGGAACGCGCCCAGCCAGGAGCCGGAATGCCGGGCAGAGCCACGGAGGAAAGCAACAAGCACCGGGCAGAACCCGCCGGACCGCGCAGACGCGCCGAGGAGCGGGCTTTACTCCACTCCCGGGAGGCTCTCAGCCAGCTGCGCGGATAACCACAAGTACTTTCGTCATGCACATGCGCCGCCGGTCAGTGAACTGCTAGCGTTGGAATCTGCGGGGTCGCCCAGGCCTGTGTGCTGAAGCTCCTTGCGGGCCTGTGGCTCTAGGGCAAGGTGGTGGTGTCTCCGGGAGGTGGGCCCTGGAGCAAGACCTCAGGTCACTAGGCCTGCTGGCCGGGCCCTCTCCTGTCGCTGCCTGCTGTGAGGTTGGCCTCACCGCAGGTGCTCGGGCAGCGGGGTCACGGTGACGGGCTGAGGCGTGGGGACTACGAGCCGAAAGAAACTGGTCTCCTTTTCTCTTGCTTTTAAGGTATTTTGCACCGAGGTAGAAAGCTTATCAACACCTCCACAGTGAAGTATTCTTGAGGCTTTATGAGGCAGAAACAACCAATTCCAAGCAATTTAGCCAGTTTTCAGGGCTCATGGGAGTCAGTACAGAAAATCAAACTGTACGAGGGTTTGTTTTGGAGATTCACATAATTGGAGAATCCAACAGATGAGAAGGAAGGAGGCCTGAGAGTTCCTATTTAAAACTTTCAAGGTTTATGTTTCCATCTATTTCTCTCTAGGTAAAGGATATCTCTTTATTTGTTTCTGGTTGAAAGCCCCTGTCGCTTTCTTCCTCGGTCTCAGGATGGCCGCTGTGCACATCACAGGAGAGAAACTGGGCTGCACCCGCAGGCCCACGCGCCACACTGAGCTCCTCAGTCCCGAGCTATTTCTTGTGGCCTGTGAGCACGTTGGGGGTTTTGATGACCCCAGTGGGACGAACTTCAGGGACAAGGTAAGGCTGTCACCCAGACCTCGCAAGTGCAGGCTACAACGTGGGAGGAAGAGGATGATTTGGAAATGTCACTTTGGCATCCATGATGGCGACGGTGAAGTTGTACAGCAACTGTTTTATTCTTCTGTTCTGGCTGGAGTTTGAAATATGCTATCTAAGTATTTGTAATAAACAGTGGGACCCCTATATATTACATTTTATTAGTACATATTTGTAATACATGATTTTTACCTTCCTTATACATAATACAGCTTCATTCATTACAGATGTATCACTGTAATCTGATGTCTTTAACTCTGGGGGAGGATAGCTAGAACATGAATAGCTCGGTCCAGTGGAATTTCTATTTTCAGTTTTTTTTTTCTGTGTGTGTGTGTACTGATTTCCAAATTGATTGCCTTAGTTTACATTTCTACCAAGTATAGAAGGCCTCCTTTTTCCTCACAGCCTCCCCAGAAGTTTTTTTATACCTATTTTTAGAAAATGGAATTTCAGTATTGTTTTAATTTGCATTTCTGTAATGGCCACCAGTGTTGAGCATTTTTTCATGCATTTATTGGTTACTTGTACTTCTGTGAAGTAAATTTCACATGCCCATTTTTTTTTTTTTTTTTTTGAGACAGGGTCTCGCTTTGTAGTTCAGGCTGGCCCTGAGCTCACTATGTAGCCCAGGCAAGCCTGGAACTCAGCAATCCTCCTGCCTCTGCCTCCCGAGTGCTGGGATGACAGGCGTGAGCCACCACGCCCGGCACTGTGGTATGTGGTACTGATGTCTGGTGGGCGTGAGTCTCTACACCCAGCATTGTGTGTGGTTACCGGGGATTGAACTCAGGGCCTTGCGATTGCGAGGCAGGCGCCAGAACCACTGAGCTAACCCTCCAGACCCACATGTCCATTTTTTTATTGGATCTTTTATTCTGGGGGGAATCTAATATTTTTGAGTTCTTCATAGTAGATATTAGTCCTCTTGAGATATGGCTGGCAAAATTTTTGCCATTCTGTAGGTAGTATTTTCATTGTGTTGGTTGTTTCTTTTGCTGTGCAGTAGCATATTAATTTAATATGATCACATTCGTTGATTCTTGGAACTACTCCCTGTGCAGCCAGGGTTCCATTTTGAAAATCCTGGCCCACACCTACGACTTTAAGAGTTTTAACTGCGTCGTCTTCTGTCAGGTTATATTTCTTTTTTAATTTTTAGTTCTTTGGGGCTGGGATGTAGCTCAGCAGCACAGTGCCTGCCCTGCAAGCGGGAGGCCCTGAGTTCAATTCCAGGTACCAAACAACAAACAACATAAACAACAATATTTGGTTCTTTCATCCATTTGACGTTAGTACATTAGGTAACATATATGGATCTAGCTTCAATCTTCGGCATGCAGAAAGCCAGTTTTCCCAACACTATTTGGTAAATAATCATTCCTGTACTGCGTTCTTGATTATTACAAGTTGATCTAGTACTGCGAAAATGAGAAATGCTCAATAAAAAGTTGTTATACGAATGCTCTCCAATTCCTCTTGTGGTAAAGCGGAAGGGCTCTTCACAGGTAGGCTGCCTATCGACTAGTTTAGACTGCAAGTCACTGACAGTCTGAAGTGGACACCGAAAAGCCAACGTTCTTCCTCTCGGCGCTGTAAAAAGCCGCGTGTCCCTGTGTCGCTTGGTGCGGCGTGGCGCTGGCAGCAACCGTCTCTGTGCCAGGTGGGCGGCCCTGACGCGGGCGGAGGCCGGGAGCCGGTGCCGGTGCCGGGGCAGCGTTCGCGGGGCCGAGCGGTCCCGGGCGGCTCCTCCGCGGCCCTGGCGGACACTTCAGGCCGAGAGGCGCCGGGGGCGGGGCGGGGCGGCCTCCCCGTCCCTCAAGCTCTTCCCGCGCGCCGGCCCTGCGCTCCGTGCGAGCCGCTCCAGGGAGCCGCGCGCCGGGCCGGACAGCGACCTCCCGCGCCGGGACTCTGGGGCGGCGGCGGCGGCGGCGGCGGCGGGGTCCGGCCGCGGCTTCCGAGGGTCCCGCAGCCCCGACGCGCGGCCGAGGCCTCGGCGGCCACGTGACGAGCGCGTGCACTGCGCGGGCCGCGCGGCGTGGGCGGGGCTCGGAAGCTCTTCCGGGTCGGAGGTCGCGCCGCCGGCAGCGCACAGCTCCCGCGCGGTTCCGGAGGCCGTAGCCGGCGCTGCGGGGCGCGTGCGGGGCGGCAGCAGGTAAAGGGCGCCGCGCCCCGGCCGGGCCGCGCGGGACGGGACGGGACGGGGCGGGCGTGGGAAGTCGCGCTCACGTGGCTCGCGGGCCCCGGCGCACGTGCGGCCTCCTCCGCCCGGGGCGGGGCCGGGACGCGGCGAGGGGGCCGCAGAGGGGCGTCCGTGCGGGGACCCGCCGCCCCGGCGTGGGGCCGGTGCCGGGACCGGGGCGCGGCCGCGGCGACTCGGCCCGTCCCGCCCGGCCGCAGATCGGCGGGTCGCCCGGGCTCGGGGGCGGCTGCCTGCGGTGCTCGGCGGGGCCCAGGCGCCCCTCGAGGACTTCGCTGGGCGGAGCGAGGCAGCCCGGTCCGTCCCCATTGGCGAGCTGCGGCCTCGGGGTCCCTCCGCGCCCCGCCGCTGCTGCGGGTGGGTGGGCCGCCCGGGCACCTGCGCACCGCTCCTGCCCAGCGCGCCGCTCCTGCCCAGCGCGCGGCGTGGCGGATTGCCCGGGGCAAGTGACTTCCACGCGTGCGGAGGCGGCTCCGCGGCCTGGGGAGTCTGAACTGTGCGCTGCTTCCTAGCAGCGGTGTAAGTGGAATGGAATAAACAAAACCGAGCGATGAAAACAGAAACTTACCTTTGAATTTTATTAAATGAAAAATGTGTCCTCTTATTGGAGTGATTGGTTCAAAACTTCGGAGATTTTCTGTGTATTTCAATTACTTGAATACTTGACAATCTTATTAAAAAATCACAAGCACATCACTTTTTGGTGGCTGTGAAAAGAAAAAGGTGGTGAGTGCCTTTCCGAATGTAAATGGATACACGGGAATTTGCGTAATCAGGTATCTTATGTTTATGAGGTGTTCCATGACTTGTGAAGTATGTGTTACGGATAAAGAGAGTCATTTGCAGATTTATTATCTTCGCTGGGTAGCACAAGTCAGTGTTGAGCGGGATGAGGTGTTGCCCTTTAATGAAACGGAAAGGAAATGTTCCGGTAATTTATTCCCAGACGAGTTTATAAGCACTGTATCTGTTCACTTTGTCAGTAATGCCCTTCATCTGATCCTACTGCACACTTATCATTTAATTTTAGATATTCTAATAGGTATTTAGTAATAACTCATTGATGCTTTAATTTGTATTTTTCTGCTGGCTGGTACGCCAGACATATTTCCCAGTTCTTTTACTTGACCTGTGTCTTTGGAGTGTATGTTTATATCTTATGGTCATTTTTCATTGTTTTCTAAAATTACTGGGTTTGAGCCAGAGATTTAGCTCAGTGGTTCTGGCGCCTGCCTAGCAAAGTGCAAGGTCCCTGGTTCGATCCCCAGTAGCCACGTACAGTAATACCGGGCATGGTGGCTCACACCCACCAGCAGTCAATACCACACACTACAGTGCCGGGCATGGTGGCTCACGCCTGTCATCCCAGCACTCAGGAGGCAGAGGCAGGAGGTTTGCTGTGAGTTCAAGCCCAGCCTAGGTTACACAGTGAGCTCAGGGCCAGCTTGAACTACATAGTGAGATCCTGTCAATAAATAAATAAATGGGTAATAAAGTTTTATACAATCGGGGTGCAAATCTCTTATCATTTAGATGTTTAAAGATACTTTGATTTTATTACCTAGGGTTGCTTTTTGCTAATCTGAGTCTCTTCTGGTTCTTTGTGAGTTTTAGGATTGATTTCTTTAACTCAGTATGGAATGTTATTGGTATTTTGATGGGATTGCATAAAGTCTACATTTCACTCTTGGAAGTATGTCTATTTGACAGCGTGAGTTTGATCAGTGTGTTAGTTACTTTCCTGTCTTTGCTAAGACAAAACACCTGACATCTAGAGTCAAAGGAGAAGAGCTCACAGTTTGTGGACGCTCCAGTCCACAATCAGCGGGCTCCAAAGGCAGAGGGCACACGGTGGAGGGGAGTCGCACAGAAGAGACAGTTCATGGCCACAGAATCAGCACAAGCAAGACAGCCACACAGTGTCTTCTACCGAGCTCAGTGTAGGGTGGCAGCCCTCGCCCTTTGTCCTGACGCCCTCAGGCCCGCCCCATCGTGAATCAATCACATACTCTAGATTCAGCTGCTTCCAACGTAGCCTGTTGTCAGGTGAGGCTGGAACCGGGAACGGGGAATATCTTTGCATTTTCTGATGCGCTCTTTAGTTGCTTTCAGTTTCAGAGTGCAGTAGTTTTCATTGTAGAGGTCTTACACGTCCATGGTTAATTCCTAAATCATGTAACTTTTATTGATGCTCTTGTGAATGGCATTGTTTCCTGATTCCCTTCTTGGGGCTTCATGAAGAATGGTGTACAGGAATGCTGCTGACATTTGTATGTTTATTTTGTGTCCTGCTGCACTACTGCATTTGATTATTCTAGAGTCATTTGGTGTAATTTTTTGTCTTCTGTAAAGGATTCCGTCATTTGCAACAGTGGTAATTTAACTTTCTTTCCTATCTATATTCTTTTTATTTCTTTTTCTTGCCAACTGTTTTGGCTCATGTTTTGAGTACTGTATTGAATAGGAGTGGAGGCAGTGGACATTCTTGTCTTGTTCCTGATTTTAGAAGAAATGGTTTCAGTTTTTCCCCATTTAATACAATATTCGCTATTGGTTTGTCATAAATGCTTTCTGTCAGATTGAGATAAGGACCTTCTATATTTTCTTCAGGGTTTCTGTCATGAAAGTAAAAAGCCTTTTCTGCTTCTCTTGAGAGGATCATGTGATTTTTGTCATTACTTGACGCATCATAATCGCAGGTTTCAAGTTATATTACAAAGCTACGGTGATTAAAGACATAGAGTTCTGACACAAAAGACAGACATGAATCAGTGGTGCAGATAGAAGATGCAGAAACAACCCCAGGCACATACAAAGGAGTCATGAACATGCACTGGAAGAAAGATAGCCTCTTCAGTAAGTGGTCCTGGAAAAACTGGCCATCCACATCTCTTAACCTGAATTAAACTAAAATCAAAATGGTTTAGGGCCAGAGGGTTAGCTCAGTGGTTCCGGCGCCTGCCTCACAAGCGCAAGGTCCTGAGTTCGATCCCCGGTAACCACATATAATGCTGGGCGTGGAGACACGCCCACCAACCATCAACACCGCATACCACAATGCCGGACGTGGTGGCTCAGGCCTGTCATCCCAGCACTCGGGAGGCAGAGACAGGAGGGTTGCTGAGTTCACGGCGGCTTGCCTGGGCTCCATAGAGAGCTCAGGGCCAGCCTGAACTACAAAGTGAGACCCTGTCTCAAAAAGCAAAAAAAAAAAAAAAAATGGTTTAAAGATCTAAATGTTAGAACAGAAACACTTAACATGCTGGAAGATAAAATAGGTAAAACTGTTGAAATCATAGGTGTAGGCAAGGACTTTCGGAACAGATCTGTAATTGCATAAGAAATAATGTCAAGAATCAACAACGTCACCATATCAAATGAAAAAGCAAAGGAAATAGGCAAAAGAGTAAAAATACAACATGCAGAATGGGAAATAATTCTTTTCCAGATATTCCTCAGACAGATGGCTAACATCCAGAATATATAAAGAACTGAAAAAAATTGCATCTCCCAAAATAAAAGATCAAGTCAGAAAATGGGTAAGTGAAACGAATAAATACTCGATGAAGGTCATAAGAAAATGGCCAGCAAATACATGAAAAAATGTTCAACATTGCTGAAGAAATTCAAATTAAAATAATACTAAGGTTGCAACTTCAGAGAAAACGGTAGTCACTAAGAAACCAAATAATAACAGACGGCGGTGGGCGGCTAGGTGGTGCTTTGTATGTGGGAGTGTGTTTCTGTGTTCTTGGGGGAATGTGGCCTGTTACAACTGTGCAAGTCGGTGGGGATTCCTCAGAACTGAACATAGAAACTCCACTCAGTCCAGTCACCCCTCTGCTAGGTATCTTTCAGAGTGAAAGATTTCATGTGACAGTAGTACATGCATTCCCATGTGCAGTGCAGAGTGGCTGAATCTTGGAAGCACCAGGCAAATGGGGCAAAAATGTAGCATTTATACACAGTGCAGTACTAACCTTCTTGCCGTAGAGACAAATTGGAGTCATTTGTAGGACAATTAATGCATCTGGAAACCGTTATGTTCAGTGAGAAAAAGGCACACAAGCTTAAATACTGAATGGTTTCTGTTATGGGAGATATCTGAAGTATAACGGCAAGTAAGAGTGCAAAGCCAGTAGTTACATCTACTTCAGGTGGGAGGAAGACCGAGAGATTGGCCAGGGTGGGTGGAGGTGACGGAGGGAAGTGACAGGATATGAAAAGGTTAAGATGGGTTAGGGACAGGTTCCAGTTGCCTGAAACACGGTCATTATGAACTGCAAACGTGAACTAAAACAGACCGAGGAAGGAGATCCAGAGAGAGGGAGCGAGGAGGCAGGTGGGGGCGGGGGAATAAAAAGGCATCAAATACGTGCACCTGTTTTGTAAGATTATGTATTGCAAACTTGTACTAATAAAACATTAAGATGTATTTTCTTTGAGTCTGTGCTTTGTATTTCCATTTTCCTAACAATGAATTTGAAGGAGCTACTGTTTTTAATTGTGATGATTTCTAGTGCTTCAGTTTACAAAGAACGCTTTTTCTGCATCTGCACTGTTCCGCCTCGCCGAGAGTGGCAGAGGTTCCCTCGTCCGTTCGCTCCAGGAATTGTTACAGTTTTAGCTCATACGTTTAGGTTTTGAGCCACTGTGAGTTAATGTTCACATATGACATGAAGGGTTGAAATTCTCTCTTCCCCCTTTTTGTGAATCCCCGATTCTCACACTGTCGTTTGATGAAAAGGTTGCTCTTCCTATTCGTTCCTAATTAAACTTACTGATCATCACCATTAAAAATCCATTGACTGTAAGTGTGGATCTGTTTCTGAGTTCTCTGTCCTATTCTATCATTTTATTTCTCATTTTGGAAAGCCATACCCTGTTACTGTAGCTTTATTGTACTTCTTGGAATCAGGAAGGCTTAGTCCTGTTTTCACTTTTCAAATTGTTTTAGATGTTCTAGCTTCTTTTCTTTCTGTGTAATTAAAAAAGCCCGAGATGTTGATTAGGTTTGCATTAAAAGGCATAGATCATTTTGGGGCGAATTAATACCTTAATACTGTTTTGCATTAGTACAAATACCTTTCCCTGTGCTTGGCAGTCCTCCTGCCTCAGCCTCCCTGAGTGCCCCCAGGCTCGTGCCGCCTGCCCACCTGCAGGTGGGAAATCTCGTCCCTGTTTGTGATGAGTTGCTGCTGTCTTGCTTTCAGGATCTGCGCTTTCTCTTTCAAAAGATTGGCTATCGTGTGTCAAGTGTGGAACTGTCTGGAATTTTTTGAGCTTCCTGCATATAAATTTAGGATTTTTCATCAAATTTGGGAATTTTGTGTCCTCTTTTTTCGGGTACTCTCTTACACACGTGTTGGCATGCCTGTTGGTTTCCCGTAGTCTGGTACTCCTCATTTCTGTTCATTCTTTTTCTCTTTCTGTTCCTCATACAGGTCAGTCTCGCTTGACCCATCTTTAGATTTGTGCCGTAGCTCGTCCGCCCGCTCACATGCAGTGCTGAGTGCTAGTGAAATGTCCAACCCTACAATTTCTCCTTATTCTTTATAATGCCTCTATTTTTGTTAATAACCTTTTGTGAATATTGATTTCATATGTTTTCCCTTACTAAGATGTGATTTCCTTTAACTCTTTGAGATTGCATTTATGAGCATATTTAAAAGAACCGATTTTGGTGTCTTTGTCTAGTAAATTTAATATCTGGGCTTCTTGGCACTACCCCCCCATACTTTTTTTTGGTCTCATTTTTATTGAAATATAGACATTTAAAAATGTTAAATGTGAGTTTGGAAAACAGTTTATCTCCTCCCTGGAGGAGATGTTGTTTCCTGCTGTTGCTGCGTAATGATGTTCCCAAACTCCTTATGTAAATTCTGTATTCTTATTTCTGTGTGGTCAGGGAAGTCCTTGGTTAAGCTCATGGGCAGCTAATGGCAGACACTGGTTCCCTTAACTCCTGGAGCCATTGCGTCTCCCGGCCTTTGCCAGGGGTCCTGTGCGTGTGGTGAGTAGTGTACGTGTTCACAGCTCTGCCTCCGCCCGCGCGGGTTCTGGTGGTCATGGAGAGCTGAGATCGAGGCAAGCTCAGGTCTTTCCTGAGACGTATGCTCAGCCTTGCGAATGCAGGTAGCCTGGTGCGGGAGCTTGGCTTTCTAAATTTTCGGGAGAAATTGAACCTGTTGCTTGGTCTCCAGCTTTATGGTTTTTTTTTTTTTTTTTTTGCTTTTTGGAGACAGGGTCTCGCGTTGTAGTTCAGGCTGGCCCTGAGCTCACTGTGGTGCCCAGGCAAGCTGCTGCGAACTCAGCAGTCCTCCTGCCTCTGCCTCCCGAGTGCTGGGATGACAGGCGTGAGCCACCACGTCCGGCATTGTGGTAGGTGGCGTTGATGGTTGGTGGGCGTGTCTCCACGCCCAGCATTGTATGCGGCTACCGGGGATCGAACTCAGGACCTTGCACTTGCGAGGCAGGCGCCGGAACCACTGAGCTAACCCTCCAGCCCGGGACCCAGGTTCTTTTATCAGGGTAACTGTGCAGTGGGGAGACTTTGTGGGCTGCTGGACACTGGTCTGAACTGACACGACTTCCCTGTGGCTCACAGTGCCGCTGCGGCCCACCAGTCGGCCCTGGTGCGCACGGAGGTCAGGCGGTCAGCGGGTTCCCGCTTGAGTCGTTTCACTGGGCCCTGTTGTCGAGCAAACTCAGGGTTTGGTCGTTTTCCAGCCTGGAGCTGTCCGAGTGGGGCAGCCGGCAGAGACCCTGCGCTGGTCCCCGGAGAGAGTGCTGCGCGGGCCGCTGTGGGGGAGGGCCGGCAGAAGGCCTCGGGGTGCCTCTTCCTCAGAAGGCAGGACCTCAAACCAGGGCCCTGTTTCAGGAGGAACTGCAGGACTTAGGGCTGTCGTTCAGGGCCACAAAGACACAGTGGCCATGGTTTCCGTGGTGCCCCTTGGAGCTTTCCTGTCTGGCCTCTGCAGGCCGACAGGAGGTGATGAGTCCAACCAGTCGGACTTCCGTGGTGACCACTGTGTCTGACGCGATCTCGTCGCCTGAGCAGAGAAGCACACGTGCCCGGCGTGGAAGGCGGTGTGGCCGTGGCAGCCGTCCTTCCCGCACTCCTGCGCGCAGGCGGCGGGCGCAGTGTGTTTCCAGCCGGCGGCTCCCGCTGCCGCCGTCCGTGTGCGGGCTGGGTCAGTGCTCCAGGCCGCGCCTTCCTTTTGGTCCCTTTTACGAGGTAACCGCAGGGTCTGTTACTCGGGCTGCGTTGTGCTCAGGGCTGTGGGAGGAAAGGAGACGTTGCTCTAGACTCACTGGCAAAGTAGCAGCAAATCGGAGAGTGGGAAATAGATTCAGCACAATTTCATTCACCTTTAACCTTAGTGAAATTTCTAAGCGTCCCCTGGTTTGTGAAATGTGGGGATATTTGTCTGTCTAAGAAGAAGGATAAGTGTTGGTTCTGTCCCTCCTACGCCAACAAAAGAGGCACAATACCCGGGGGACTTACTGGGTTTTGAAGCCAAATATTCCATGTTGGGGTTTCTACTCGGGTCCATCTACCAAATGACCCCCAAGAAGCACTAGTTTTGAGTGAGGCTCAGAAAAGAGAAAGGTATGCCACAGGTCAAGGGCGTCACACACAGCGTGTGCGTTTCAAACCGCACAACCCAGCATGCGGGGTGCTCCCCGCGGCGGGGGAACGGGAGGCTGCAGGGGAGCCGCTGACGGGTCTGGCTCGGCAGGTCATAGCTCAGGCCCTTCGTAGGCAGAGCGAGGCCTGCTGTCCTTTCTGGGCACGTGCACTTCTAAGAGACACCGCTGGGTCCTGGGCGTCGGTGGGCCCTGATACTGAGCCACGGGCGCCGGACGGCCGTCTAACCCGATGAACTGGTTATCTGACTTGGCCAGCCATGAATTCGGGTGTGCACGCTGTTGAGGATGAAACACTTTTAAACTGCATTTCGGTTTTTTGATCCGGTTTGAGAGCTTCACTGACAGATGATAGATTAACAAGAGGACAGCATGCACACTTACCTAACGGTTGTGTGTCGTAGGTGCTCCAGTAAGGCAACAGAAACCCAGGAAGCGGTCAGAAGCAGGCTCGTGTGTACTGAACGGGAGAAATGACAGGGCTCGTGAGACGCGGTGGGGCAGAGGGCGCGGCCAGAGGAGTCCCGGGTGGGGAGTGGCCGGAAGTCACGCGCTAGGTCAGAGCATGGCTCATGGGATCTCCTCCGGGTTCTGCTTTCCGTTTTCGATGATAAAACTTTGCTTCCTTTTGGTGTAGGGATAACATCTTTCTACACAGGAGCTTCATTTCCTGCTTTTACATAGGAGAAAGAAGGTTAGAGTGATAGACTTGTGCCTGCTGTTTTTTAAAGTGCTTTTGATTAAAAGTTTAATATCCCAGGGGAGCATATTTTAGGATGGGATTTTTGAAATTGAATTCTTTATTGGTACATTTTATATACAGCTCACAATCACACTCAACATGGAGAAATTTGTACCAGTATATGACATGAGTTAATTCTCATTTTCACCCAAATCCCTACCCACCCCACATCTTCCCACCCCCTGTATATATGTGCTTTCTTCTTCTTTTCAAATCATATTTATTGTGTGCCCTCATTACTTTCCCCTATCACATTCCTTTTGAATATCTTCTACTTCACAGAATCTATCATACCTTCTAGAACTCATTTACATCTATGGATTCTCATACCAGAGAAAAGATACGGCATTTACGTATCTGTGATGTGTTTATTTCACTTATTATTGTGTCCTCAATGTGTCCATTTGCACATAAGTGACCGAAACTTGCCCCCCTCCATGGCAGAGTCGTACTCCATTCCCTAAAAGCCCCGCACCTCCCTCACCCAGTCTCCACTTGCTGGGCCTCCGGGTTGTTTCCAAGGCTGGGCTGCCACGAACCGAGCTGCTGCGAACGTGGGTGCGCGTATGCCGTTGCAGTGTGGCTCCCTTCACCCCTTCGAGCGTGCCCCCGGCAGGGACAGCGGGCCGCACGGAGCCCCAGCCTCGTCTCCTGCGGAGTCCGCACCCTGGTCTCCGCGGTGGCCGCCCCAGTCTGCAGTCAGGGTGGGGCAGCTTCGGCTTGGTCAGCGGCGCTGCCTCCCCGGTGGGAAGGAGCGTGCTCGCCGCATGCTCGGGCCCGGCTCCCAAGGTGGTCCCCGAGGCCTGTGGCTCCCCTGTTCTTCTCCCAGCTTGCAGCTGTGGTCTCGGGGAAGTTTCCTAGTATCCCCTGACAGCGGAAGGGGAGACAGCTTGGCTTGGTTTACTGATGGTCTGTGCGATATTTAGGCACTGTGCAGAAATGGATACTGTAGCTCTGCAGCGCCTTTGTGAGCTATCTCCATATTGGCAAAGGTACGAACTCACTGCGTAGACGTTTGAGCGGTGTACCTGGTTATTCAATTTGCCCTGAAGGAGAAATGGCCAGATGTGTAATTATAGACTGATTTATGAGATGTGGCCAGTGGTTTGGCGAGATGGTCAGGGATTTGGAAGCTTCATGATTGGAAACCTAATAGGAAATTTGGGGAAGAGAATAATGGAACGGGCACTTTCCAGAAAGTCCTCCAAAAGCAAAACAATGAAGATAATTACGTTCACCAAGAGAGTAATGGTGTTCCTGCCGCTGTTGCTGGTGCCCACGGGGCTCTGAACAGCTGTCATGTTGGAAAGGATAAGATTTACATCTGGCTTCGCACCAGGGCCTTCAGGCACTGAGGGTGACCTGGGTGTGGCAGCTGTTGAGTGCCCAATCTGCCAGCAGCAGCTGCCGGCAAAGCTGCTGATAAGATACCACTCCCCAGGATGGTCAGCCGGGCTCTTGATGAAAAGAGCAACATTTTGTTCGTATGGGAACAGACACTTATTTTGCATTGGCTTTCCTCTTGTGTGTAATGCTGTTAAAACCACTACCATAGATGCACAGGGTGCCTTCCCTACCGGGATAGTATTCCAGTCATTGCTTCTGGAAAAGGAGCGCTCTCTAGCAGAAGAACTGTGGCAGTGGGCTCCTGCTTATGAAATGCACTGGTTTTACCATGTTCTCTGCCATCCAGAGGTAGCTGCTCGGTGGAGTGGAGGAACAGCCTTTGGAAGGCTCCACAGTGCCACCCTGGGTGACAGTTTTTGAAAGCTTGCAGCACGATCCCCAGAAGGCTGTAAGTAGTCTGAATTCATGTCCAGGATATGATTGTGTGTTCTTTCCCGGGAGGTTCACGGGCCCAGGAACCAAGGGCTATTTCTTCTAGTGACCCACCAGCTAAAGTTTGACTTCTTGTTCTGTGATCTTCTGCTTTGCTGGCCTAGAGGTCATAGTTCCAGAGGAGGACAAGGAGGCCCAAGACTAATTCATTGAACTGTCATTTAAGACATCCCTGGGAATTGCTGTGGCTTGCTTGGGGAGCTGCTCGTGGCGAGGAGAAAGTGGACTGCCGTCACAGACTGCAGGGAGGAGGAATGCTTGCACGGCACGGGGTCTCTGAGGATGTCTGCTGGGCTACTGTGGCCTCTGGTGATGGCGTTGGAGGAGCACACCAGCCCCTGTGCCGCAGGACCGGCATGGCCCGGGCCCTCAGGAACGGAGGTTCGGGGCGCTGGGCTGCTCAGCAGGCGTTGTCTGAAGTGCGTGCTGAAGGCACGGGATGCAGGGTGGCTCTGCAGGAAGGCAGTCAGACCGACTGTGATCAAGTGATCAGATACGGAAACAACGACAGCTGTCACGTGTTTTCTCCTTATTTTGCTATAAATACATTTAGTCGATACAAGGTGTATCATTCTCTGCACTGCATTTCCTCATTATGTAATATAAGCTATTTTGACTTTATATCATAGTATTTCAGTACAATAATGCTAGTTGTCCATCGTAGATACCAAGAAGAGAAGCATCACTCAAAGAGGTAGAATTATGACTTTGTCATTTTTTTTTTTTTTTTTTTCTTTTGAGACGGTCTTGCTTTGTAGTTCAGGCTGGCCCTGAGCTCACTATGGAGCCCAGGCAAGCCACCGGGAACTCAGCAATCCTCCTGTCTCTGCCTCCCGAGTGCTGGGATGACAGGCGTGAGCCACCACGCCCGGCACTGTGGTATGCGGTGTTGATTGTTGGTGGGTGTGTCTTCACACCCAGCATTATATGTGGTTACCAGGGATCGAACTCAGGACCTTGCGCTTGCGAGGCAGGTGCTGGAACCACTGAGCTAACCCTCCGGCCCGACTTTGTCATTTTAAAAAATTTAGCAGTTAAGTATGTTTAGGAAGATACAGATGGGTGAGCGGGCTTGTAACGGTTAATTTTACGTCAGGCGGACCGGGCCACGGAGGACACAGGCATTCGGTGAAATGTGGCTCCAGGGTGTGTGCAGAGTGCGCTGGAGGATGCCGGCGCTGGGCACAGCCCGAGCCCGCAGACCGCCCTCCCGGGGAGTAATCCCTGTCCCCTCAGCTGGAGGTCTGGGCGGGACGGGAAAGCCGTGTCGGGAAGCGCATCCTCGCTATTGGTCCGAGCACCGGCCCCTCCCGGCCTGCGCACGAGTTCACCCTTTCGGCTCTCGCTGGTCGTCCATGTCCTGGGCAGTATTCCTAGTTCGCGTGTCTCCTTCCTAAAACAGTGCTTCAGTGTCCCGTAGGATTCGCAGTGCAATCCGTTCCTGTGTATTTCTTATCAAAGACAAATAAGGAATTAACTTCCCTCGGTAGGGATCAAATCACCTCAGTTTTCGAGAAAGAACTTTGGAAGATTTTGTCCATTTTATGCAAGTATTTGAAATTATTGGCAAAATATTCCTTTATCCTTTAGTGTCAGGATAATTTTAGAAATACACAGCGGTAAAGCACCTCCACGTGTAATAATAGGGATTCTTGGCAGCCGTCTGTTCTCATTCTGTGTAGAGGCGCGTTGTCTCACTCTCTGGAAGAGGCTTCTCCCGCTGCCCTCGGGAGTTTTGGCTTTTAGTTTCCTACTTTGCTGATAATCCGCTTTGCATTGTGCTCTTCCTGATGGCTTTGGGTTCAGGGACTTCATTCTTCCAGACTTGGGATATTTTACATCATGTATGGAGCCTTTTATTGTTTTCTAACTATAAATACATAAGTTTTATAAACTTCCTCCAAAACTGTGTACTAATTGCAGTCTACAAGTTTTGATATATTGTATTTTCAATTTTGTTTACATCAGAATATCTTCTAATTTATTTTTAAAGTGTTATTTTTAAATTACTAGATTTTCCCTATTTTTCCTATTGATTTTTAATATATTTCTGATGTGATTTTTTTTCTTGTTCTTTTCTGCTGTGATTTTGTATGACCTTTGTTTTTTAAGTTAAACTCAGACTTGCTTTATGGCTTTATCACCTTTTTTAATGACTTGCTTTATCAGCTTTTTAAAAAAAAATGAATTCCTTATTGGTACAGTTTATATACAGCTCACAATCACACTCCACATTGGGAAATTTGTACCAGTATATGACAAGAGTTACTTCTCATTTTTTTTTTTTTGGAGATAGGGTCTCGCTTTGTAGTTAATTCTCATTTTTACCCCATCCCTACTTAACTTACAACCCCCACCCCCTATACACATGTGTTTTCTTTTTCTTTTTAAATTGTAAATTTTTAAATTCTTTTTAAATTTATTCTTCCCCCTCATTACTTTCTCCTACCACTTTCCCTTTGAATATCTCCTATTTCACAAAATCATCACTTCTTGAAAAGAATACCTAACCTGCTGGTGTTATATAATCTTTGTTTTCAGAACTGTCAATTATGTCACATTTGTTAATAATAATTTTTGCATCATTTTTTGTATATGTGTTGATTTTCTATTTATCAGCTACTTAGAAGTTTAAAAACTGAACTATCCTTGTTGATTTGTGTATCTTGTCAGTTTTTATCACCTATTGTTTCATATATTTTGAACCTCTTATTTTAGAAGGATACATATTTGGAGATTATGATGTCTTTTTGATGAATTTTTCTATCATGAAATCTCTCTTCGCAGTACTGTTATTTAATATGCTGTCTAACTTATCTGGTATTAATATAGGCACTTCAGTTTAATTTGATTAGTGACTGCCTTTTGCACCTGTTTCAGCTCTTTAATTTAATTTTATTTTTTGTCTTCATAGTACAAGTGGAGTTTTGTGTGTGTGACCTGTCACTGAGTGATCACTTACTCTAGAATACTGGGTTTTAATTTAGCTGCTTAGATCATTTATGCTTAGTGTGATTATCATCAGTTTTGATTTAAATACCTCATTTTCATGTTGTAACTCTAAATGTAATTATCATTATGGCTGAATTCAAATACAGTGCCAATCACTGTTTTTTTTTCCTCTTCTTTTATTGTCTTTTTTTTTTTTTTTGAGGCAGGGTCCTGCTTTGTAATTCACACTGGCCCTAAGCTCACTATGGAGCCCAGGCAAGCCTCGAACTCAGCAATCCTCCTGCCTCTGCCTCCCGAGTGCTGGGATGACAGGCATGAGCCACCATGCCCGGCTTCTTTTTTTGACTTAACGTTGGGTTTGCATTTTTTTTTCCTGCCTAGTGTGGGGTTGCTAGGACTACATCTTTGCTAATTAAGTCTTTAATTTCTTTAGGATATAACTGATACATCTTTAACTTCTTGGGCAACCTACAATATTCTGTTTGATGTATAAGAACTTTAAAATAGCTCCATTTTATTCCTTTTCATACTATCATATAGCATACTTTTGCATTCTATACATTGTGTTGTATGAAGCCAAGAACGCATGTGATCGCTTTTGCCTTATATAATGCTTTGAATTTTTATCTTTACCTGTGGAATTTTTATTTCTGGTACTCCTTATTCCTTTTGTGCAGGTCGATTTGTCTTTTTGTTTTCTTCTCTCTGAAGAAATTTCTATAATATTATTTTAGGGATGATCTAGTGGCAGATAATTATCTCGACTTTTGCTTTTCTGTCTGAAAAAATAATCTTTATGCCCCCTCCAGTTTTTTTTTTTTTTTTTGGTGGTATCAGGGATTGAACTCATGGCCTTGTGCTTCCCAGGTTGGTGCGGTACCACTTGACCTAAATCTCTAGCTCACACCCCCCCCCCCCAGTTTTTAAAGATACTTCCTTTGGAAAAAGAAGATTATGCCTTGCTGGATTTTTTTTTTGTTTAAATTCTTTAATGATACCTCTTCATCGTCTTTTGACATGTATGATTCTGACAGGTATTTTGCATTTATTCTTATTTTAAATCTTTTGTATATAATGTGTTTTTCTTTGGCTTATTTAAAAATGTTCTCTTTTGTTTCCTAGAATTAGAATATAATGTACATGGACATAATTTCTTTTATGTTTACTTTGTTGTTGCTTCAGAAATTGCTGGAATTATAGTTTTCATGAAAGAAAAGTTTCAGTCATGTTTCTTAAAGTATTTTGTTCTATACCCCTTCTTTTTAGGCTCCTTGAAATAAGCTTATTTTTTCCTCAGAATTTGTTTCCTCTCTGAACTTTAAAAACATTTTTTATAGTCACTATTGCTAGTTCTTATTCATGATGACATTGTCTTTTAATTCCATTCTTCA
>PVIC010005910.1:0-34173 GCA_004025085.1 Thryonomys swinderianus | reverse complement strand
TGTATACATATCGCGATTATGCTCAGCATTGAGAACTGGTACCAATGTATGACATGACTTAATTCTCGTTTTTCTCCTAATCCCCTGCTCCTATATGCACAAGCTTTGCCTCCTTTTTTTAACCATCACATTTTTTTTCTTTTCCTTCATTATTTCCCCCTAAACTCCTCCTCTCACTGTTTTTCTTAAAGACATAACAACATATGTATAGTAGTTATTTTCATATACATTTTTGCAATCTTCATCTCTCCCATTTTTGTACATTTCTGAGTGATTTTTCATTTATTACTCATTTTTTTCTGATTCCTTATATGCTGTTAAGTTGTGGATGACAAATAGTTTGAGTTATATTCAGTTACACTGTCAGTTGATGAACTTTGTCATATTCTTTTAAATACTGTTGGATTTTGTCCTGATTTTTCATTATACTTCTTGGAATCTGTTGGATTATCTTGAAGGTTACTACTTTTAAGATTTGTTAGTGGTGGTCTGGAGTATGCTTGTGTTTGGTTCTAAGACAGCCCTGGTCTTAAGGAAATACTCTTCTGAGGTCCACCCGGTGCCCCGTGTACGTCTCACAAGCCTGACTGATTCTCAGCACTAGGAGCACAAAGTGCTGCAGCCCCGTGTGGGCCCCACCGTTGTCTGCAGTTAGGTTGCTTACATTGAGGATCGAACCCAGGGCCTTTGCGTTGAGGTGCGTTGCCTGCCCCCTTTCTGAGCTGACTTAATTGTGACAGTCTTGTGGCGCGTGCAGAGTCGGCCCCGCTCCTGCCCTCGCTCCCCAGGGTGGCGGTATCCCAGGTGTGTGCTCCCCCGGCGACGTTTCCTTTTGTTGCTTTCCCCATGATGCGCAGTGACGTTGGTTGTGAATCGGGTTATATTTGGTCAGAACTTGAAGACATTGTTGTCTTTGATCTTTTACTGTTAGATTCTTGGCTTTGCAAATTACAGTTGCCTTTGTAAACTCTTAACTCTGTTTCCTTATGTCAGTGAGAGCTCAGATTTTCTTGGTCACCCCAACAAATGGTCCAGAAAGTGAGCTAGCTTGTAAGTGTGGCAGTGATAGTATGTATCTTGTTTGTATTTTTCAGCAGTTAAAATTCCGTGTTGGGGCCAGAGATTTAGCTCAGTGGTTCTGGCACCTGCATCGCAAGCGCAAGGTCCTGAGTTCGATCCCCGGTAACCACATACAATGCTGGGCATGGAGACTCACGCCCACCAGCCATCATACCACATGCCTCAGTGCCGGGCGTGGTGGCTCACGCCTGTCATCCCAGCACTCGGGAGGCAGAGGCAGGAGGATTGCTGAGTTCCAGGCTTGCCTGGGCTTCACAGTGAGCTCAGGGCCAGCCTGAACTACAAAGCGAGACCCTATCTCAAAAAAAAAAAAAAAAATTCTGTGTTATCTAATGTTCCAAAATAATTGTTTCATATATTTTATTCTATTTTCCAGTTATTTTAGTGGGAGATTAAAACTGGTTCCTGTGTTATAATTTTGGTTGGGAGCAGAATGCCATCTATATGCTGTGGTTTAAATTTTCTTCTAATTTTTACCATTATTTTAAACTTTAAAATAACCACAATGCAGAAGAGAGTAACAATCTGCCAGGTAAGTAACTAGCGATATGTAGGAAATGTGTATTTTATCTACTTTATAAAAAGTAAATCTTGTCTGTCAAATTCATTAAATCTTTGAGTGAAGTTTACATTTTGTGCATGTGTACTCTGTTTGAGAGTTTCCTGTATTTTAGATACATCACTTCCTACCCTTGAGACACCATTTCTCATTTCTATCCATCATGGTTCACACTGTCTAGAAAACACAGTTACTTTTCCATCGTAGGAAGAAGCTTGTGTGTGGATTTTGCGCTGTCTGGTGACTACAGGCCGTCTGCAGTCCCAGGGCCCCTTCTCTGGGCGTGAGACAGCCGCGCTGCTCTGGCTGGGCGCGCTTTCCGGCCCCAGCGCTGTTGTCCTTTTCATTGTCTTGGAAACACAGTGAATAAAATAGCTCGCTTACACTTGGATGACTCCTTATCCCTTAGTGTTTTTGGGCTCGTGCAAGAGGTAACGCACACCACAACTCACATCATTTCTGAAGGAGGAAGACTACAGTACGTATGATTTAAAGTTGTTTCTTTGGAAACGCATCGGTTTTTCCATTCTGTCTCTGTTTCTTCTGGAATTTGTGTGTGCTCTTTAAGGTTAAACACACACAAGCAGAGCGTTAGCAGCTTATTCAAGGGAAAAGTCGGCAACCCGCGTAGAGCCAAAGCGGGGAGAGTCTCCGGTGTCCGTGGCAGTGTGAACACTCCGTTCACGCGCTTGGCCGCCTCAGCGGCAGAGCGCCGGCTTTCCTGTGGGGTCTCGCCCTCGCCGTGGCCGGCCGGCTTGTCTTGCTCCCCGGCAGCGCCTTCCGCCTCTGCTCGCCGCCTGTGCCCGCCTCGGGCTAGCTCCGGCCGCGGAACAGCACCCCCTCCCCTGTCTCCGCGACCTTCGGGGCAGCAGGTGCCCAAGCTGCAGCTTCACACTCGGCTCGTTATTGCACACTGAATACTGAGGGTTAGTTTAGAAAAAACAGCTCTACATTAGTATCTTTGTCTTACGAAGAACCTGAGGTGGGTGCACCCTTTCAGTGAGGCAGACGGGATTTTACTAACAGAAAAAGCACGCGTTTGGTGTGCTTTTGCACATTTCATATGATGTTTGGATGCTGAGAACTTGTCAGATTCAGCTCACGCCTCCTGAGTGTGAGAGCAGCACTGTGCTCGGGTTGTCCCCTAGTCTGTTTGTGGGATCAGAGTCGATGTAGCTCAGAGCTGCTCAGAAGCATAAGATGGTCCAAACAAAATAAGAACAGCAGTTCCAAGTGCTTTCATTGACTTAGACTTATTTTGAAAGGTTATGGTTAATTTTTGAACAAAAAATCTAACTAGCGTAAGCAAGAATGAGCAAATTCTTCAGTCTGGTTTTATCTGGAAAATTAAGAAAACATAAGGTTGCACCCATCCTGTGGAACTGTGAAAATCTGATATTAAAATTCTCCTTTGTGGGCCGGAGGATTAGCTCAGTGGTTCCGGTGCCTGCCTCGCAAGTGCAAGGTCCTGAGTTCAATCCCGGTAACCACATACAATGCTGGGCGTGGTGGCTCATGCCTGTCATCCCAGCACTCGGGAGGCAGAGGCAGGAGGATTGCTGAGTTCGCGGCGGCTTGCCTGGGCACCATAGTGAGCTCAGGGCCAGCCTGAACTACAAAGCGAGACCCTGTCTCAAAAAAAAAAAGTCTGTTTTGTGCCCCTCAAAAAAAGAATTCTTTTCAGCTGCTTTGTGCACTTTCACACACAGAATACACAATGCTTTCCTAGTATGTTCAGCGATTCCAGATACTCTGTCCAGGTCTTTTGAGATGAGCTTCCTTTATTTATTTTCAGTTCTACTTTTTTTCTGTAGTCATAATTTAATGTTCAAGACTTGGAGTCTACAAAGACACACACACACGTGCATGTGTGCACACAACCACAGTGAGGCATCCATCTATACAATACCCCAGGAGCTAACACTATTTGTTAGCACAAAAGAACAGGGTATCACCAAGTCCAAGATGGCGATTCTAAGCTCGGCTTCCCTTGGACTTGCTGGTCAGTCACCAGTGTAGAGGACGATGTCCCACTGACTGCCCGCTTTTGACCTTTGTAAAAGGCACCGGAATGCATTTTCTGTCTTTTTTTTTTTGAGACAGGGTCTTGCTTTGTAGTTCAGACTGGCCCTGAGCTCACTATGTAGCCCAGGCAAGCCTTGAACTCAGCAATCCTCCTGCCTCTGCCTCCCAAGTGCTGGGATGACAGCTGTGAGCCACCACGGCTGACACTGTGGTATGTGGCACCAGGGATCGAACCTGGGGCCTTGTGCTTGCCAGGCAGATACTGGAACCACAGTGCTAAATCCCTGGCCTTGACTTTCCTATTTTGTGGGGGCTTCTGCTAATACCACAACTGGTCCAGTGAAATAAATATTTATGTATATATAATATATCTTTACTCTTTTTTTCATAAATTATTCACAACTAACTAAATATGTTGCAGATTAAAAAGGAATCTTATCTCCTACTTAGAACATCTCTTTGCTCAATCTTAGATATATAATTTAAAGTTTTCACAAGATAACTCAAAGCTAAAATCTCGTGTTAAAAATGAGTATATTACAGCACTCGGGAGGCAGAGACAGGAGGATTGCTGAGTTCAAAACTTGCCTGGGCTACATAGTGAGCTCAGGGCCAGCCTGAACTACAAAGCGAGACCGTCTCAAAAAAAAAAGAAAATGAGTCTATTAAAACACCCAGTAGAAAGAAACATGCTCATCCAGGCAGCACACTGGCCGCCCACACAAGAGCCCGGACCGCTGTGTGCCCGCTGCAGCCCACAGGCCCCGTGTTCACCTCCACTGCTCTGGGTTTATTCCTTCCTCTTTTGAAACTTACCTAAAAATGTTAGTTATGTCTTATTAGTTATTGCTTGGTAAACTGAGTGATCCTAATGTCACTATTACTGACGTTATACTGATAACAGGATGTGAATGGTGCTTTTACTGGGGATTGTGTCAGCCTGAGTGGGAAATGTCGAAGGAAACTGGGTCGCGGTCGTTGTGGGGGTGAAGCCGCGCCGAGGGAAGGTTGTTGCCGGACGGTCGCAAGGGCAGCGCGGCAAGCAGGCCCGGCTTGCGTCTGCGAGAGCCGCAGCCCTCGGCCCGCCGCGGAGGCGCCCGGCTCCCGGCACAGCTCCGGCCTCGGAGCCGCTCGCACGGGCGCCCCAGGGCTCCGGGCCCCGGTTAGGCCCCTCGGGTCTTCAGGGAGCGCCCCACTCCCGACTCAGGGCGGCGAGTGGGTTACGCTGCTCTTGTAAATGCTTACATTTATCCGTGCGTCTTGTTTTAAATCTGTTTCTGTAGTCGAGCATTTTTAGTAAGATTTTATTTTCAAAGACAGAGTTTTAAGCTATATCTAGGCTTTTTCTGTAAGGAGAAGAAATGTCTACTTAAGAGACATGCTAGTCTAAAAACTAAGGTTTTCTGAAACTCAAGCTAGCGTCGGTACTGATTTTTTGTTGGTCCTCAGGTGGTTTTATGGATGGCATTCTAGTTTCATAGGAAGAGCCAGAAGTTCAGGCTTTTACTTTGGTCTTAAATGGGTCAATAATCAGTGACCAGAACCATTTGATTTTGAGCCCCTGTGGTTTCTGTGGCACGTTCTTGTTTTAAAAGCTGAATTTTTAGCCCCTGGGAAACGTGTCTTCTATGTATTTTTCACTGTTAATAATTGTGAGAACTAACTCCAGGTCATCGTATACTTGGCTGAAGTCACGTGGTTTCATCCAGTCATCGTATATGACTTTTTACCTGCTTTGCCAGAAAACTGTTCATCTGAGGTTCACAGAGAGCATGATAATGGTTTCCTCTTCTGTGTCTCACTATTACTGACCTGTTTTTTGCAATTATTATATTTACTTTATCTCGGCAGTCTTTAGGAGAAATTCATGCAACTTTAAGTCTTTTCTTCAAGGCCTATGTTCCTGGCTCTGGGGAGGTGTTCCCTCCACCGAATTTTTTGTAGAAATTTCCATTTCTGATGGTGACTTCAGTTCCAGCTCCTACTTTGTGCTTTGATTTCCATCTTCTTCATTCAGGCTTAGTGGTTAGAAATTCTGTCTTTAATTGAATTTTAAAGTGGTTAAGTTTCTGTCATTTTTCCATTCCTCCGTCCAACAGCGAGGGTTTACATCGGTAGGTATACTGCAACCTTTTAATAATGAATTTAGGTTTACAGAGAAATTGAATTAAATTCTTGAGTTATTTTAGAAGTTATAACTTCATGCTGTTTACATTTCTGGCCACAGAGTTTTCGTGAAAGTTTTGTAGGAAAGTTTTCATGTGCCATTGGCCCGTAGCTGTGGGAGGGATCTTTAGGATTTGGCAAGCCTGGAGTCACAGCCTTAAGTAGTCCTGCTAGCCAGTCAGTATTATTTTTAATCATGAATAAGAAAAAATGGACCAATAAACTTACGAGAAAAATAAAAATAAGAATGTTGCTCGTATCTTGATTATAATTACAGTAAATTTATATATCATTTTTGTAATGGCCATTTTGAAAATACTGGTTTTGCCTATTCAGGAGCAAAAGATGTTTTACCATTTCCTAAGGCCCTCTTTTCCACCCTTTTTCAAAACGCTGTAGTTCTGGTTCTGGAGTCTGTCATGCCCTGGTGATGCTCACTCCTCGGTGTGCGGCCCTGAAGCCCTGGGAGCGGCGCTCTGGCGTCTCCGGGCTCCGTCGCTGCTGCTCAGGAACGCTGTTGACTTGTGTGTGTTTAGTTTGTATCCGTCCACTTTGCTCGGTTTGTGTATTCTGACTGTCTTTGGGTGGAGTATTTTGGGTCTTCTGTGCAAAGGATCATGTCGTCTGCAAATAAAAAAGTTGATTTTTCTTTTTTAATTGAATTCTTTATTGGTACATTATATACACAGCTCACAATCACACACAACATGGGGGAGTTTGTACCAATACATGACACAGGTCAGTTCCCATTTTTACCCACATCCCTACCCACCCACCCCCTATATACATACTCTTATTTTTTTCCAGATCATATTTATTCCTTCCCCTCATTATGTTCCCACACCAAATTCCTTTTGGATATTTCCCATTCTGCAAAAACTGTCATACATTCTAGAGGTCCTTTGCATCCACAGGTGCTCATATCAAAGAAAAATCTGGTATTTGCATATCTGTGATCTATTTATTTCCGCTTACTAGTGTGTCCTCCAGGTGTCTCCATTTGCACATAAATGAATGAATCTTGTCATTCTTTATGGCAGAGTAATACTCCATTTTTTTCCCCCAGACAGAGTCTTGCTTTGTAGTTCAGGCTAGCCCTGAACTCACTATGTAACCCAGGCAAGCCTGGAACTCAGCGATCCTCCTGCCTCTGCCTCCTGAGTGCTGGGATGACAGGCGTGAGCCACCACGCCCGGCACTGTGGTATGTGGTATTGATGGCTGGTGGGCGTGAGTCTCCATGCCCAGCATTGTGTGTGGTTTCCAGGTATTGAACTCAGGACCTGTGCTTGCAAGGCAGGCGCCGGAACCACTGAGCTAACCCTCTGCCCCAGTACTCCATTTTTTTTTTTTTTTAAACACATCTTCTTTATCCAGTCTCCAGTTGATGGGCATTTCGGTTGTTTCCAAGATTGGGCTATCACGAACTGAGTTGCTATGAAAGTTTAATTTTTTTCCTTTAAAAAAACATAAATCAATCTAATCAGAAATGAGGTCTCTCCCTTGAGAGATCGGTTCTCCCTACCTGTTAATTTCCCAAAAGAGGAAACTGTGCCAT
Organism: Thryonomys swinderianus; assembly: GCA_004025085.1. Lineage (NCBI taxonomy): Eukaryota > Metazoa > Chordata > Mammalia > Rodentia > Thryonomyidae > Thryonomys > Thryonomys swinderianus. Next base: position 26,786 of record PVIC010005910.1, on the reverse strand, counting down.
AGATGACACTGTATTGCAGTGGAAGAGAGAAGATTAGGGGTGTTGCCTTGACGCTAATCCCAGTGCTCTTACTCACCCCGCCCCATTAAAATAGGAACGTGAACTATAAAATACAGCACGGTTCTGGTTTGGAAATACCCCAGTACCTTTTATGTTCACAGTATACTTTAAATAAGAGAATGCTAAGAAATTTGTACTGCATTTCTTGCCTGGATGCGTGAACAGCACTGGAAGTCTCTGAGATCGCTTGGTTATTTGACCAAGGAGACCGTGTGGCCCCTGGTTGTTGCACTGCCCCGTAGCGAGGCGTTAAAGCCGGGAAGATGCGCAGCTGAGAACTTCCTGTGTCGGCCACTGGGCATGGCCTGTGGAGCTTTAACCCTTTCTAACCCATCCTCTGTTCTGCCTGATGCGACGCTGAGAAACTGGCCCTCGTCCCATGTTCTGAGATTGACGCTGGTATGGCCGATCAAGTGAACACCGCAGTAGCTTGGTTGGCGCATTCGGCTCTCTCCGCGGTCCTGGTCGCCAGCGGAAGTGGACGAGTATGGGGTCAGGTTCCCCCGTCGGCGCTGGGCCTGACCGTCGGGTCGGACTCGGCTCTGTCCGCTCGGCCTGCAGCCAGCGCGCCGGACAGACTCAGAGCCGTGCGCTGGGGCGGCGCCGTCCCCCGCCCTTGGCCGGTGGCGCGGGGCGGCAGAGCCCGCTCGGCGGTCCTCGGCGTCTCGCGTGCGGCCGCGGCCCGAGCCCGGAGCCCGAGCCCGGGAGGCGGGGCCGGCGGAGCTCCAGCGTGCGGTACCTCGGCCTGCCCTTCCTGCGGGCTTCTCGTGTGGGCCACCGTGTGTACATTCCCACGTCGTTCAGGCCAGTTAGGCTTTGAAATTTTCTGTTAACTTCCAGATGAAACGTGTTTTATCTGCATACGCTCGAAGTCTCGGTACCGTTGGTCTCTCCGTGCTTTTCTCAGTCACGGCGCAGGTAGCCTGGTGGTGCGGTGCTAGGATCCAGGCTGGGCGAACGCTGGGTCAGCCCTGAGCGGCCGGCACTGCCGGCTCCCGGGAGCCTGGATGGGGCAGCGCAGCAGCGCCGTCTTCCCTCTCGCTGCGCTACTCCCCGCCCCCCGTGCTGTTTCTCCCTGGGACTCCCGGCTGCCCCTCCCCCGCCGGCTGCCCCTCCCCCGCCGGCTGCCCCTCCCCCCCCGCCGGCTGCCCCTCCCCCGCCGTGGGGCCGGTCGGTGACGGAATGGAAGCACACCGTGAGCCAAACAGACCTTCCCCCTTTAGCTTGTGTCGTCAGGTATGTTGTCTCAACAATGAGAAGAGTAAGACATTGCTCCTGCTCTGTACAAGAGTTTAAGTATTTAGTGTACATTGACTTATCAAGGAAAAATTCTTGGTATTTGTCATTTACCTGTGAGAGGAGAAATTTACTAGCTTTCACGAATTATTCCAGTGTCTGAGGGCCTGTCCATCGTTCTTTACTTTGAGTATCATGACATATTTCGATCTTGTCTTTAACTTTCATTCAGGACATTAGGCAGAATTGGTACTGATGATCTGTATTCAACTCTGTCCCAGATTAGTTTACTTGTATTTTGTCTTTTGATGATAAGACATTTTGCCTTCATCAGTTTTTGATGTGTCTCGCGCTTGCTTCGCTTGCCGACTAGCTTTCCATGTTTGCCTGATTCACTTGCACAGTCTCTGAAAAGGAGAAATGTTCGGAGTGGGTGGCCTGCCGGCGTCTCCCATCCCGCGTGTACGTGGAGCCCCTGAGCGGGGGTGGGGCTGCTCTCAGGCCCCGCGCAGGGCCGCGCTCTGGCTCCTTCTGCGCAGACGCGTCCGGAGGGGCCCAGGGCGACGGGCTTCAGAGAGGCTCCGCCCCCGGGGCGGGGCTCACTGACCCGGGAAAGTCACTTGACTGTAATGCGTATTTAAAGGGAGCAGTGCTCCATTATTGAGAAAAAGGACAGTAGTTCAAGTCAAGCGAGGTGGCTGTTACTGCTTTTGGCTAATGTAGAGGGTGAAGAAGGAAAATAAAGATGATAAAATTCATGAAAGTGATGGAAGTTTAAGCCATAGCTGTCAGATTGCATCTGGTCATATTTCTTTCTGATCAGTTAAAACATGTGTTTGTAAAAAAAAAAATACCTGCCATGACCATCTTGCTTATTAAAGTTATGAAGAGGATTTTCAGTTTTCAGACTGAAGAATTCACAGATAAAGGAGAATTCTATTCTACTTCCTTTTTCTGTATGAGAGCTTTGTTTAAATCCCTTTTAAATACTTATTCCACATTTATTTATATCATTGTGTATTTATGGATATTTATACTTTGAATTATAATCCATTGTTACTTTACTAGTCATATTGCTTTGACTGATGTGATTGTTTCAGTTAAGTGTCATCATCATGCTCTGTCATTTTCTGGCACGCGTGCGTGTGTGCGTGCATGTACGCGTGTGTGTGCGTGTGTGTGTGTACATGCATGTGTGGTACCTATCTTGTGTATTTCTCACTCAAGTCCTAGAATTACCCATTTTTCCAAGAAGTTAAGATTCTTTTTATTGGGTAATGGAATTAGAAACTAAAATCAGAGTGCCTTTGTTTTCAAGTTTTCAGAGAAGAATGAAATGCCCCTGAGTACATGCACACATTTATAAATGTTTTTCCACACAATCATGTATTTTTATCAAACCAAACATGACCTCCTATTGTCACCTGCAACTCTATTCTGCCGTGCTGTGAGTAATTTTAGCCTGTTTCCCTTGCTGAATCGGAAACCTGAGTTCCAGCCAGTCAGAAATCTGGCTCCCTCGTCACTTCATTCACTTGTTCATCTCCAGTGCACATGTCTCGTCATTCAGAAATTATGAGTATGAGGCTTCTATTCAGTTCCTTTTGCGGTTAGTGTCACACTGTATCTGTGTCCAAAGTTACTTTGTCTGTCCCCGCTCGGGTCCACTTTCTCAGTGAAAATGTTTCATACATTTGTGAGATATTTGGTTCTTTTGAGATACTTCACATTCTATCTAGGTTCAACCTCCCAGAAAAACTTCGTACATTAAAGTTTAGTCTGTGCTGTGGCTTATATAGCCACAGTACTCTGTCATACCAAATAGTTTCATCTCTGTAAATACTTGATGTGCCTTATCTGTTCAAGCCCTGCCTCTTTAGTCCCCGGGAGCCACTGATAATGCTTATCCTCTCTGTGTTTTTACATTTTTTAGGATGTCATATAATTATCTTATACATAATTGTAATTATAAGCTTTTTCAGAGTTAGACACTTTCACTTAGTTCTGTGCGATTAAGATTCATTTTATTTTGGTAGCTTGATTGCTATTATTCCTTAAAATGATATCACTGTGGGTGTACCATAGTTTGTTTATTCTAATTTATTTATTTATTATGTATATATTGCTGTTACAGTTATTTTTCTGGAAGTTTGGTGTGAATATCTAATTATTAAGGTCTTATAGACCATATTTATTCTTCTATTTATAGTAAGTTTTAAAATTTATACTGTATAGGCCTGTGCATATATTGAGATATGATTTTTAAAAATATATTGGTTTTAATTAGTTTAGAATAGTAGTCAGGGGCCAGAGATTTAGCTCAGTGGTTTTGGCACCTGCCTAGCAAGCACAGGGTTCCTGGTTCGATACCTGGTAACCACATACAACAATACTAGCAATGGTGGCTCACACCCACCAGCAATCAGTATCACATACCACAAAAGCTAGGTGTGGTGGCTCACGCCTGTCATCCCAGGCTTGGGAGGCAGAGGCAGGAGGATTGCTGAGTTCCAGGCTTGCCTGGGCTACATAGTGAGCTTGGGGCCAGCCTGAGCTACAGAGTGAGACCCTGTCTCAAAAAAAAGAATACTAGTCACATAGTTTAGACATATTTGACTGTAATATTTGGATAGTTTCCTTAAATATTAATTAACAGATAACATTGGCATTACAGAAACTTATGGGCAGTCATGATGTAGTGACCGCATGGTAAGTAGAGCCATTAATGGTGGAGAGATGCCAGTACTCCTCGTGTCACAGCCTACTTGCCGAGTGGCTTCTTGGACTGGCACCAAGGCATGTGTTCGAGCTTGTGTCTGGCCCCTCAGGTGACCCGTCTTTTTTGGTGGTTGTACAGCTCTCTGCGTGTTATTTGCCTCCTCCTCTCTTTCTCAGTTCACCGTGTTTGTTCCATACGGTGAGTTTTGCTCTCACACCTGGTGTCGGTGAGTGTCGGGCTGCGTGCAGACTCCCCCAGGCCTCACGTGGGCACAGGTGGTCTTTGCCAGGAGCGGCTCCCGCCCGGGTGTGCTGCCGGGACTGACTCATGCGCCGCGCTGGGTCGAGGGTGCGGGTGCTGCTGCCCTGACTGGTCTGGATGAGACGTAGGGACAGAAGGAGTCGTGCCCGGCGCGGACCGTGTCTCCTCCGTGCCGTCGCTCTGCCGTGCCGCCCTTCCTCGGAGCCGGCTGCTCTCTGCAGACTGTGAACTGAAGAAGCCTTTCCTCCTCTAACTTTGGGCACGAGGGATTTCATGTCAGCAACAAGGAAAGGAACTAAGACAACGGGGAAAACCCAAACTGGAACAAGAAGTTGAACGTTTAGAGGGAACAGTTGGGAGCCTGCTGTGTGAGCGGACAGTTAACACGAGTAGGTGAAGAGATTCCTTTTCTTGAACCCAGTAAAATGATGTAGCCGAATTAAGATGCTAGCTATTTAGTTTTCATTGCAAGCGATGGACTTCTTAAAATGCCTCTTTTCTCTGTAGTAGGAGGCTTGACCATTTCCTTTGTTTGCTGGAAGGAAAAGAAAGGTTGGGATTATGAGGAGAGGTGGAAATGGTTTCTTTGGAGAATGAGAAAAGCAGCATGAATGGGAGATACGCTGAGCAGGGCTGTGCGTCCAGGTGACGGCGGGAGACGCAGGCTCATCTGAGTCCGCCAGTGCGCGCCTCTCGCGGGACCGCGCCTGGACCCGACGACCTCCTTGGCCTCCGTGCGTCCCGCTGCTGCGTCCCGTGACTGTCCGGGACAGCGGCAGTGACCTTTTAGGGCCTCTGGCGGTGGTGAACAGCTGGCTGTGGCCCCTGTGCCGTATGTTTGCCCGCTGGCCTCAGAGGTCCTGGCTTGACCAGGTGCCCAGGGCGGCGGCACGCACAGCACGTGAGATGGCCACGGGCAGCGTCCGGCCGTGGGAAGCGAAGGGGCGTCAGGGATAGGCGTGCCCCCCGCCCCCGTGGGTAGGAAGAGAAAGAAGATTGCGGCGCCAGCAGCCGAAGCTCGTCCTGGGCCCAGGGCGTTGCTCCCGCAGGCTTTGCGCGGGGTGCTCTGATTGCTGAGTTTGCACCAGCGGCTCCGAGGTCCTGCGCCCCTCCCGGGAGGCCGGGCCTGCAGCTTGCGGACAGCTGGCGTGCGTGCGGGGCCGCGGCGAGCCCCTGGGTCTTCGCTGGCCGCCAGGAGGCGCCCCCGGAGGCCAGTGTACCCGGTGGATGCCTGAGTTGACTGTGTGGAGGAATTGGTAAGAGCCAGTCACTGGGAGGCGAGGTCAAGGGCGACTAAACCTTGTTTTGGGTCGGAGGAAGCCGAGCTGTAAAATGAATGCCACGACAACAGAAAATGATTAGAATTCACGAGATTCGCCATGATTCTGTAACAACAGCTGCACAGCAGAAGGAGTTGGCCAGCTGGGCACGGTGGCAGACGCTTGGAGTTCCAGCTGCTGGCGAGGCTGGGGCGGACGGATGCCTGAGCCCAGGAGTCGGAGGCCGGTTTGGACAACATAGCAAGACCCCACAGCAGAACAAAAACAGAAAGCCACAACACCCTCAAGCTGGTAGAGCTGCGATAGAATAAGATTAATGAAGCGGGTGCCTAGGGTAGAGGCACGGTTGATTTTCCTGAATTTCTGAAAATGATGGCAAATAAAATGAGACACGGTGAAGGAGGGACCATGCTGTGTGGTGCGGACTGCACAGGCCCCGTCGGCGTCGTAGGGAAGTTAGTGGAGTTGCCAGATGGGGGAACAGATGTGGGTGAAAAGTGAGATAGATGATGAGGAATCTGTACAGTGACGGAAACAAAGTGAAGACATTCTACAGAATGTGTCGTGTTTTTGAGCAGAATTACTTTATTTCTAGTGTATCTATTCGTAGTATTAATTTAAAAATAATGCTTCTTTTCTCTGCGTTATCTTCCTTTATTTTACTGTCATGGTCCTGACACTTTATTTTAGAAAATTGACCCAGTTGCACCTCATGGGGCTTACGCTGGATGTTCTGTGCTTCCTTGGTTCACAAACACTTTCGTTTGTAAACAGTTTGGTTCACAAGCAGAAGTACTGATGAAATTTTATTTTCCTTTGCAAACTGCATCAGGTGCCAGACACGACCGCTGCCAACTTCCCACACAAAGACGAATGTAGTCATCTTTTCCAAAATGGCAGAACAAAATAAGTTTGTGAAGCAAGGCACCACAGTGGTGTTAAGCTCTTGTGTTCACGTAAACGCAGAACACTTCACTTTAAAGAAGGGGAGTTGGGTTCATGTCTGTTTTAAAAGTCGTCTTCCTCAGGAGTGGTCGGCCGTCCTTGCTGGAAGTGTGACTGCCAGGCCGCACCGTCAGCAGTATTGACCTCCAAGCCGCGCTGCACCGCAAAGCAGGTGTCTTACTCAGGGTTACCTACACTATTATGTGTCACTGGTCTTATACTCAATTTTTTTCTTTTTACTGTTACTTGTGTTTTAAGTTTTACTCAGCCACTTAACAAAATCTGATTTATGCAGTTTGTCTCGTCTATTCCAAGTTGTGTATTTATTTTTACAATTTACCCTCTCCAAATCGATGGAATTTTAGTTAGAGATGAGTATCTGTACTATTATAGTAGAAAATTTCAATTTATTCCATGTGATCAATAAAAAAATCAGTACGAATATAGCACATTTAAATAGTATAGTTTAGGAACAAATGAAATACAGATACATAGAATGAAAAAGATAAACAGATAAATCAGAGATTAAGATGGGTAGTGAGGATACTGTTAAAAATGTATGTCAGTTATTTAAAAATAGCATTTCTAGAAAAAGTATTGCTTCCAAAATTGAAGGAAAAATTAAAAGTCCGAATCATCCTGTAATTATGAGAAATTGAATCTTCCCACAGAGAAAGCAATAACTCCAGATGATTTGCTCAGCAAGTTTCTGCTAATTTTGAGAAACAGACTATTCCAATATTATGCAATCTATTTTAATTGATAGAAAACGAGGAAAAGGAGGAGTGATTCCCCAGCTTGTTCTGGAAAATGGCATGATTCTGAAACCCAGAGCAGGCGAAGACGCTGTAAGGAGTGAAAACCAAAGTTGTAGTTCTTTTCTGAATGTAGCTCTAGAAATCTTAAACAAGCAATTAATCAACTTAACCCAACATTAAAAAGAAAACAGACATCATTACCAAGTTGCTTTATCCTACATATATAAGGGTAGATTACTATCACTGTAGATGATCCTTCACTATAAATTATAATAAACATTGAATAGTTATATTGAAATACTAAATGAGGAAAATGTATAATTTCAAAAACTACAAAAAAGCCTTTTTTAAAAATCAAAATGCTTAAGAATGCTTCATGAATTAGGAAAGGAGATAATCTTTTCTAACCTATTAAAGAATATTTATAATACAACCAACCACCCAAGAATTTTCAGCAGATGCTTTTTGTATGGATAGCTTTAAAGATTACTTTTGAAAGTGGCAATTATAAAAGCATGTGTGTTAATACTTGTTGTGGTTATTACTGCTACCTAACAAATCATCCCAAACTTTATGGCATAAGGGAAACATTTTATTATGCTTATGGATTTTGAGGCTCAGAAACGTAGTGCAAAATAAGATTTTTTTTACCATCAATACTTTTTCTAAGATCTTTTTTTTTAAATGTCTCTATTCTTAATGGCTAAACTGGGAGATTTGATCACTGGAGATGACTAGTGTCTGGAATCATCTAGAATTACATTCATTCATGTCTGGTGACTTGATGCTGGTGCTTGGCAGGGAACTTAACTAGGATCAGTTGGAAAACTTAACACATGGCTTTTCCATGTGGTCTTTCTGTGTGGGCTGTTTTGCTCTTTCTACTTGCATGGCATCTGGGTCGGAAGCTCAGGCAGGACGAGAGCAGAAGGCAGGAGCTTGATGCATTTCCACAGGCTGGCTAGGGAAGTCGCGGAGCGTTGGACGGTCACGGGAACCTTCACCACACACCTGGTGCTAGGGAAGCCGCGGGGCGTTGGACGGTCACGGGAACCTTCACCATACACCTGGTGCCAGGGAAGCCACGGGGCGTTGGACGGTCACGGGAACCTTCACCATACACCTGGTGCCAGGGAAGCCACGGGGCGTTGGACGGTCACGGGAACCTTCACCATACACCTGGTGCCAGGGAAGCCGCGGGGCGTTGGACGGTCGCGGGGCGTTGGACGGTCGCGGGGCGTTGGACGGTCACGGGAACCTTCACCACACACCTGGTGCCAGGGAAGCCACGGGGCGTTGGACGGTCACGGGAACCTTCACCACACACCTGGTGCCAGGGAAGCCGCAGGGCGTTGGACGGTCACGGAAACCTTCACCATACACCTGGTGCCAGGGAAGTCGCGGGGCGTTGGACGGTCACGGGAACCTTCACCATACACCGGTTTTAGGGAGAGGGAAGAGGTCCAGAGGAATACCAGTGTTCCATCATTAGAACAATGGATGGTATAGAAGATATTTTTGAGATCATCTTTGCAAAATATAATTTGCCCTATTACCTCATGTGCTTGGCATTGCATCAGAGGGTACAGCTAGTGTATCATAGCTCAGAAAAGAGACTTCCGATGAAAGAATTGCAGAGGTGGAAATAAAGTGGCTGTTTCATTGTTAGTAGATACTAAATGGTCATTTACATATAAAAGTAAAAATAATATTAGGAATAATTTACCAAGGGTGAATGCACGTTAGATTGACATGTACTAAGTTGCATGGTCGTACAAGAGGAAGTATTTTTCTCCTCTCTTCAGCAGTTTCCAGTTGCACAGTCTTCCTCTGCCCTCCAGGCCTCCTTCTAATCTCTTCTAACATTTTTTAAACTTACTTCCGAGCCCTTTTAAAATTTTCTCTCCTCAGGATTGAAATAGCCATATTGATGACTTGCTTACTTCATAAACTTTAAGGTTTGTTTCAGATTTTGTTATATAACCACACATCTAGTTCATACTGCTTAAGACAGCAAATTAATAGTTATGACAGTTTGTCATTTTCTAGGTGATTGATGTCACTGTTATTGCTGATTGTACTGTTGTTAGCAAAGTAACATAATTGTGTTAATCAGTTGGTTCCTGGTATGTGAAGACTGAGATTGCCTCAAGGTCTTAAAACATACTATAGGGATTTAGCTCAGTGGTCCTGGTGTCTGTCTTGCAAAAGCAAGGTCCCGAGTTTGGTCCCAGTAACCACACACCACAGCGTCGGGCGTGGTGGCTCACGCCTGTCATCCCAGCACTCGGGAGGCAGAGGCAGGAGGATTGCTGAGTTCGAGGCTTGCCTGGGCCCCATAGTGAGCTCAGGGCCACCCTGAATTACAAAGTGAGACCCTGCCTCAAAATAAATAAATACCATACATACAACCAGGAACTGGACTAAGTAGCCAACAACTCGTCATCCACAGTAACTTGAAGAGGCAGGGTCTTGAACACATGGTATGTGGTGTGTTCTGTGCCGCTCGTGCCAGCCCCTGCTCCTTGCCTGGCTGCAGTGGATCCCAGGCCGTCTCCGCATCGTGCTCCCGCGCTGTCTCTGAGAGCGTCTTCGGAGGCCCTGCAGCACGCCTCGTACCCCCTTGCCCGAGGGACGTCCCCTCCGTGGGGCGCTCGTCCTCTTCGACCGAGCGTGCGTGTCCCACGCAGGTCTGTGTCGAGGCTCCCCGCGGGAGGGCCGCGGCCAGCGCCGGAAGCAGACGGCCCGAGCCGCCAGGCCGAGGGCTGCCCGGAGCCGGGGAGCCGTGCTGGGAAGGCCGGAGCGCCCCGAGCAGCCGCTGCCCACAACCACGCGGAGCGCCCCGCGGGGCGCGAACAGCAGGTTGGGTCGGGGAGGGCGCCGCGGGGGCCCGGGAAGACGCGTCCTCCGCGTCTCGGCAGCAGCTCCCGGCGCGTCTCCCGGGGCCGGCCAGGCTCGTCGCGTCCGAAGGGTCCGTTAGTTAACCCACCACAGGAGACCGAGGTTTGGAGGTGGAAGTGTTGCCGTTTTTGTTTTTGTTGTTATTTCTTGGGACATGCATGGAATTTTTGAAAGCAAACTGGTAAAGATGAAATGCTTATTTGAAACACTTATTTGGTAATACGGATGAGAAAGGAAAACTTTTAGTTAATACAGTGATTAATGATAAAGGTGTTTTCCTGTCTGATGATATATGGTTAGTGTGTTTCAAATAACGACTTATACCTGACAGTTTTTGATTGTGATCATGTTTTCCTTTTTAATTCGGTTGCATAGAAAGCCTTCAGAATCAATCATCAGTCCCAGTAGCGACTGCATACCTGAATGCAGTGGTGAGGAGCAGTGTCTCTTAGGCTCCTGCCCTAATCTAGGTATAATTCTCCTAGTGACAGCAACTTGACCTTCTGCCCAATCTCCAGGGTTTTTACTGAGCAACTAAGTGGGACTGTGATTGATTTGTTTGTTTCCATCAAGTTGTTTATTCCAGAAGCATCAATGCAAAATACTCTGAACCCTTACTGTGCCTGGAAATTGCTCAGTTCAAGGTTTTAGGAAGAAAGGAACGGTTAAAAAATAGTTCCTACACTATCGAAATTTCTTATGATTCTTAGGCAAACAGTTTCCTCGGGCGGGTAAATCTGACATTTTGATTGGATATGATTGGATTGTTCTATATATCTCAGTCTTCATAATACTTATTTTTAACTTTAAGAGGGGTTTGTTTTTATCATTCTGTTTCCTCTCTAATATATATTGGCATGGAGAGTCAGAAAACAACAACAAAAAACTTGTCTCCTGGTTCTGGGAAGCATGTCCCTGAAAATGCCTTACCATCTTTACCTGTGTCCTCCCTTAAAAATTTCTAACATTGGGCCAGAGGGTTAGCTCAGTGGTCCCGGCCCCTGCCTCACAAGTGCAAGTTCCTGAGTTCGATCCTGGTAACCACATAGAATGCTGGGTGTGGAGACGCACGCCCACCAGCCATCAATACCACATACCACAGTGCCAGGCGTGGTGACTCACGCCTGTCATCCCAGCACTCAGGAGGCAGAGGCAGGAGGATTGCTGAGTTCGCGGCGGCTTGCCTGGGCTACATAGTGAGTGCAGGGCCAGCCTGAACTACAACGCGAGACCCTGTCTCAAAAAAAAACAAAAAAATTTCCTAACGTTTTCTTCTGCACTTGATGCACTACCTTCTTGCTGCAGAGATTATAGCAGATTTATGGTGACTTTTCAGTCTGGGTTAGTTTCTGTTTCTTACATCTTTTGTTTAGTCTGTATTTTCAGATTTCTCTTCTTATCTTTGGTTATCCTGGGAAGCCTGTTCTTATGTGAAGTGCTGGCACCAGTAATAAAAGCCACAAACGTTCATAGAACACTAGCTCCTCAGAGACTGTTTTAAGCGTCTTCATTTATTCTAACTTCTTTCCTCTTCATAATGACGTTAGGAGCGAGTTCTTGTTGCCTCCGTTTGACAGAGAAAGAGAACTGAGTCACAAAATGCACAGTGTCCAGTGTAACAGTGCGCGTTGGGTGGGGACCGAACCGGGCAGCTGGACTCCGTAGTCCGCTCTGTCTGAATTTATTTTGCCCTCGTTGGGATTGGAAACTAATTGTAAGGGTTGGCGTGTGCCAGAGCCGAGTCTCCGTGCGTGTGGCTTGTGTGTGGGGCCTCCGCAGAGGGCCTGCCTCCCGAGTCGGCTGGAGTCACCAGCGAATTTCAGCCCCAGCTGCCTGTCTGCCTGAACCCAGCGGCTGGCCTGCCGGCTGCGGAGCTGGGAGAGGGCTGGGCTCACTGGTCTCCCCTCTGGGAAGCGCCTCGGTGGATCTGCAGAGGCTGGTGTCTCCAGGCGGGGCCTCTCTGCCGTGGGCGGGCCCGCCTGGCCCAGTCTGCAGATTGCTGAGGACTCTGGGCGATGGGCCTGACCCCCGTCCTGAGCCTCTTCCCCTGCGCCCGCCTCGAGCTGCCCACTGTTCGGCCTTCTGTGGACTCTGAGAGACAGTGGTTGAGTCTCCTTCTTCCTACGGGCAGTTTCTACCTTCCTTTATTTGCTTTCACATTTCGTGTAGTTTCCTCACGTCACGCGCTCTTTAGCCCTGTGTTTACGCAGACGCAAGCAGCTGTCTCAGAGGCTCGCTGAAGACTTGAGTCAAGGGCGCGTCCTCATTCACCGGAAGTTTTGTCTGGCCTGTTGAAGTCCGTCTCAGACGCCTCCTGTACCGGAAGTATTTTGTAAAGCTTCCCCTGGGTTTGTCACCTTGTGACAGTCTTTCCTGCCGTTTTGGACATTTAAAAAAAAAGCTACTTCAACTTTCTGTATCTCATAGTATTTGAATTTGCATGGTCTTCTCACCTTTGTCCTCTCCTACACACCACATACCTCATGTCTTAACGTTGAATGATGTTTTATAGAGAGAGAGAGTTGCTCAATAAAAGTGTGGTCGTTATTGTGTGTGTGTTTTGCTTTCTGACATGTTTTTCCTGCAAAATATGTGTAGAATATTAGGAATTCATTAAATACTGAAAATAGAAAAGTAAGGAATTTGTGCAATAAAGCAACAAATTCACTCTGAGGATTGCTACATCTAGATGCAGCTTTCAGTGTGGTTCCGTAATCCTGACAGAGTGTATATGTTGTCTTCTGCCAGACATGACAAGATCATAGTGTGACCTGCTAAGGTGCATTACATGCATGATCTGTCGGTTGGATGTCCAGGCTCTGGCATCTGTCACAGGGACATTTGTTTTTGGTACACATCTTGGTGTTTCTAATTTAATTGGCTATAATACTAAGCACCGAATTATCATACATTTCATGATAGAAGTTTTATCTTCACTTGAGATAGTTTAATACATATTTTGTTATCTAAATTCATAGAGAGGTCCATACTTATGATATTTCCTTTTAAAAACTATTTTTAGTTTTGGTATCTTCAAAAATGGAATTTTACAGCCAGGTGTGGTGGCTCATACCTGTAATCCCAGCACTTGGGAGGCAGAAACAGGAGGATTGCTGAGTTTGAAGTTTGCCTAGGCTACATAGTGAGCTCAGAGCCAGCCTGAACTACAAAGCGAGACCCTGTCTCCAAAAAACCAAAAAAAACCCCCAAAAAATGGAATTTTACAAAGCAAAGCTGTTAATTTCCTTTTCTTTTATTCAAATGTTAGAAGGAAACACTCTATTGCAGGATTTCAAGTCAGTTGGAGAAAGAGTAGTATTTTAAAAATAGTATTTATTGGGCTGAAGATTTAGCTCAGTGGTTCTGGCGCCTGCCTCGCAAGCGCAAGGTCCTGAGTTTGATCCCCTAACCACATAGAATGCTGGGCGTGGTGACTCACGCCCACCAGCCATCAACACCACATACCACAGAGCCGGGTGTGGCGTCTCACGCCTGTCATCCCAGCACTCGGGAGGCAGAGGCAGGAGGATTGCTGAGTTCAAGGCTTGCCTGGGCTACGTATGGTGAGCTCAGAGCCAGCCTGAACTACAAAGCGAGACCCTGTCTCAGAAAAAAAAAAAAAAATTGTATTTATTTCTGTAATACTATACTTAAACCCAGAACACATTTGTTTTCTAAAGAGGTATATTAGTATTTCTTTGAAAATAAAGGAGAATAAACCTGTCATCTGCATTTTGTCATGTAGAACTTTCTGGGACATAGAAAACACCAGTGGCCACTGAGACCTTTCAGAGGGCTCAGGCAGTGCTTAGGGAGTGAGGCGACTGGACCGTCCCACCGGCGGACAGGCCCAAGAGATTGGTCAGCGTGGGGATTTGTTTTTGTTTTCAAATTTTCTGGCGCCTACAGCTCACTTACTGGTATGTGACTTACCCTGCAAATTTCCTTCTTTTGAAATCATATTATTTGACAATGGCATTTGTAGATGCTAAAAATATTTTTTAATAGTCTCTTGAGATTTGTGGGATACGTGAGGCAAAGACAGACTTGGTGTTTGTAGTTTGACTTGGTTAGTTCTCAGTATCCACATCATTCTCCTTTCATAATTCCTTCATGAGCAATGTAATCACACACAGGTTCTGACTCGCAACAAAATTAATGTGAATTCCATTTCAAATCAGTCAACATCAGAAGTTTCTGAAAGTCTGCTTTATATTTTGTAATCACTGTGTCTGGATGATTTGTTTTATTTTAATTTTTGGAGAAGTAAACATTTTACATTTTTTTCTTCAAATTTTGAAGTTATGCTCAGTGGAGACAGTATTGTTACCTCATTCTGGTTAATTTAATGCTCTTTGTAATAATCTATCTTAATATATTCCCTTTAGTATCATTATCTACTGAGTTCCTGTGGGAATAAATTTGCTTGACCTGTTTAAAAACAAAAATCCTTGACAGCAGCGTTTTTTACTGTTAACTTTTGACTTTAATGTTCTTAGTGTTCTTTTTAAAGGTGTAAGCGTTATTTTCAGCTAGAAGACAAGTGTAGATATAGATTCCAGTTTAAAAGAAATGATCTTGGAAAATGTGTTTAGGGGTATTGCTTAACATATGGCTTAATTTCTGAAGCTTTTTTTTTTTGAGAAAAGTGGCAGCATTGTTTTTTTCTGTAATCAAGTTCATCTTCTATTACTGAGCAAAAGAAACTGTACTGTTTTGAGTATGTTCACTTTTGAAAGATGGAGAAGGAAGCCAGTTATTATCCATCAGAATATGCAGCTACTGATGCACAATGACAGCTTCTACATTGTAGACTGAGACACTATATAAGAAGTTTTCATTTCAATGTGTACCGCCTAGCACATATTTTACCTTTGTTGTATTTCAGTTCTTTTGTGGCATGATGAAGCTACTGCTTCGTGTCTGGATCCCAGCTACTAATGTTTTTATCTTTCTGTTTTCATAATGTACATTTGGGGCCAAGAAAGCGTGTGTCATCCTCCTGCTTGTCTCACGTGCGCTTCAGGGCCTGGAGGCGAGGAGCTGCATATGTGCTTGTGTTTTCTCATCCCTGGTCTCCCTGAATACATGACTTGATTTATCTCGATCAGCCTAGTAACTTTGCTCCACATTTTTCCAAAAGTGCAAAAACAGTTTCAGCTAAAAATACACATATCAAAATGCTCCAAAAGTTGTGGCCGCAGCTCAAAAATGCTGATCGATTTTGAAAATCTAAATCAGCCCAGGCCATGAAACCGAGGGAAGAACCTTTGTGGCGGGAGACAGATTTCCAAACCTCCCCACAGTGCTGTTCTCAGCTGGAGCCTGTGGCTCTCTTGCCAGGCAGCGGAGGGGTAGATGCAAAAAGCAGGAAGCATTATTGAATTGAGCCTAGTGCCAATTTGGGAAAAGCAAATTAAAATGTAAAAGAATATTTTTCCACTCCTGGTGTCTCAATATAAAATGGTAAAATACATGGTCGCTGAAAAAGTCACTAATTTTGCCTAAAAGTCAGTTATGACTTTCTTGTGTTAAAAAAATGCAGAGATCGGGCCAGAGGGTTAGCTCAGTGGCTCCGGCGCCTGCTTCGTAAGTGCAAGGACCTGAGTTCGATCCCCGGTAACCACATATAATGCTGGGCGTGGAGACAAGCCCACCAACAATCAACACCGCATACCACAATGCCAGGCGTGGTGGCTCACGCCTGTCATCCCAGCACTCGGGAAGCAGAGACAGGAGGATTGCTGAGTTCGTGGCGGCTTGCCTGGGCACCATAGTGAGCTCAGGGCCAGCCTGAACTACAAAGTAAGAACCTGTCTCCAAAAAAGCAAAAAAAAAAAATAAATAAAAAAAATAAATGCATAGATCAAGTTTTTGAATCCAAATTGAAGAGGTTTCGTTTATAAGTCAAAATGTATAACATCTAAGTTAGAGAAATATTCTGAGGTGCTTGACTGCATGTGGGCTTGTTTAATTGTCTTTTAAAATCTTTTTTCAGTGTCTTTTGATATTTTTCAGGTGCCACTTGAAGAATGGACGATGATGATTTTGGTGGTTTTGAGGTACGCGTTATTCACATTTTTTTAATTTTGTGGAGTTATAACGGATTCAATTGTTTTGAAAATAGTGTTAGTTTTCTTTGACATTCATGATCTTTATCACCTTGAATGTAACACTGGAATAAACAAAAATCAAGGAAAATTTTTAAAAATCCTTTCTCTGAAAGTTAAACTGATTTGTTGTGGATTTGTTCTTGCCTGTAGGAATGGTGTACATTGAGGTAATTAAACGCCACTTTGGAGGCACAGAAGAGGCTTTAAAAGGTTGTCAGCTCCTCGTGATTTGACTGTGAAATGTCTGTTAGGGAGCACTTGTGAGATAAGGGAGGCATGTTGGAGACCCTGCCGTGTGTGTGTGTGTGTGTGTGTGTGTGTGTGTGTGTGTGAGAGAGAGAGAGAGAGAGAGAGAGAGAGAGAGAGAGAGAGAGTTCACACCTGTAGCGAGTGGACTCAGTGCTGGTGACTCATAACACTGGTTTGTGTATTTCTGTGTTGTGAGACAGTTCTCCCGGCTTTCACTTGGATACTGTGTAAGTGGAAGTTGGTATCTGAAGACACAGCATCTTTTCCTTGATCCTTTTCAGCCTGTGTTCATTTCACTGGAAGGTTTTTAACCCCGTTCCTTTTGTGGCGCTACCGTGGCCTTGCAGAGAGTCTCTGAGCAAAGAGTCAGGCTGCCCACACTCAAGTCCTAGGCCGACTGTCCAGGGAACTGCGTGATTCTTTTTCTTTATAACTAAGTTTCAACCACTTTGTATTATAATTTTAAGAATTACCAAGTTCATTGGTGACATTAGTAGAAGAAATAATATGTTAATTATGTATTATATTTAGTGTTCTGAATTTCATGAAAGAATGGTGTAAGTTATTTTAAAGGATGGGATCCTTTTGTTTTATCTGTAAATATGGAAGTTTTAGAATACAGACATGCCCATTTTGGGTTTCATCTAAAACTTTTTCTTTTAGTGTATTTGAAGTTTTTCATTTTGTTTCATATCTTGATTTATGAGGCAACTGAATTTGTGTCATCGAAATGTAACATTTACAATTCTGCTAAAATTCTTTCCATTTTGAAAATTATTTCAGATTATCATCTCAATTGTTTGGAAGCTGTTAGTTATTTGAAGCTCACAATCGAGTAATCACCTTTATTTAAGCCGAGTCTGATGTAGTATGTGTACGTGAGAACAGAGTGTGCTCCTGGAGTGACAGACACACTGTCCCCGAGCGTGCAGCACGCGTCCTTTGTAGTGTTACGTAAGTGCAGTGGTGAGTGTCGGCGCCGTGCACTTGTGGTTTGTGGTCTCCGTTTTCATCCTTCCTCAGAGGCGCAGAAGGTCTGTGTGCTCGGCTCTGTAAAATCTGTTTTCCGTAGACCGTGGCCTGTGCGTGTCACTGAGTCCCTGAGGAAGATTGCCCCACCTGACTTTTCCTTGGCTGAAAAACACCGGCACTGTAGCTCTAATTTTCAGGGATAATTTTACCGTGACCTGGGTCGCCTAGAAGACAGAAACCTCCACGCTGTTACCCGCATGCTTATGTTCTGTAATTGTCTCAAGACAGGAGAACTTGTTCAACTTCAGGAATTCTCTGAAATATTTAATACTAGTAAGTTCATCTTGTTTATTATTCAAGACTATAGATGAACCCCACTTCCACATCCATCTCTGATTTAAGCATTAGGCTTATTGAGCAGAGTTAGTCTGTATTTTAGAAAAAACTTCTACCTAGGTAAGTGTAGTGAGTTAATTTACAGTGGACATAAAGCTCAGAGGTGAAAAAGTGGTTAAGAATATATAAAGCCAACTTTTCAGGACGCGCTGTGTGAATGAAGGAGCCTTTCCCCCGGGGTCACGGGGCGCGGCCTCCGGGCTGGTGGCCTCTGCGCCGTGGCGGCCGCGCTGTGTGGTCCCGAGGGCGCGCGGGGGCGGGGCGTGCGCCGCCCGCGCTCCGATCTTTAAAAGAATCTTGGCTTCGTTTCCAGGCCGCAGAGACTTTTGACGGTGGCAGCGGCGAGACCCAGACGACGTCTCCTGCCATCCCCTGGGCCGTCTTTCCTGCAGGTACTGCTCCGTGACAAGCAGCACTTCGCTGTTTGCCACCCACCGTCTTTCCGTTTTCCAAACCTCTTTTCACTTTTTCATCTTTGATCCGTAAAGTGGAATGATCTAGGTTGACTCTTCAGTCTATGTTTTAATTGCAAATTACATAGTAAATTCTGTGATGGCAGGTTGAGGCCTGACTGAAAAAGGTACTAGGAACGTTTTATGAAATTAAATTACAGCATGTCTCCTAATTTATATTAGTTTGCGAAAGATGGAGTCCTATATAGCTTTCTTAGGTTGTCTTTTTCATTGATCTTTTTACATTCTCAAAATAATTTATCTCTATTAGGATTTAAATTTAGAATTTTATGGTAAAATCACTGAGAAGTGCTGCAAATTAATGTCATGAGGAGCTGAGGTTGTCGCTCGGTGACACGCTCGGGGTGCGCAGGGCACACAGATGGGGTCACCGAAGGGACCGAGGACATAAAGATTCCAACAGAGTCGCAGTTCTTAGAAGGCTTAGAATGTTAATAGTGATACAGTTTGTGCATGAAGAATATTTTGAATTTTCTACACCTACTTCCATAAAATGCTTATAAAAATCAGGAGTAGAAGATAAAATTATCTTCAGTAGCTCTGCTTAGGCCTGGACTGTTAAGAGCCGTCCGCTGTACAAATAGTCACCCGTTGGTGTCGCGAGTTGGCAGGACGGAGACGGAGACGGGCCGACGGACAGACGGACGGGCGGACAGCCGGGCGGGGCTGTGAGAAGCCCACGGAGAGGGGCCGTGGGCAGCGCAGCCCGACGGAGGACACGCCGGTCTGCCCCGTCGTCTCCCGGGCCTCCGTGCCGGCCAGCCCGCCTCGGCCCCGCTGGCTGTGGCCGCGGCCCCTCCGGAGCGGGAGCCGGGCGTCCGCAGTGAGAGAGCCGCGAGCACCTTTGTCCCGGGGCAGAGGAGGGCGCCACGTCCGGGGGTTGGCGGCGCTGGCCCGAGCAGGGGAGGGAGGGAGGCGGCCCGCCGCCCGGGAGGCGTGAGGCGGAGGCTGCGGCCGAGGAGCCGGCGGCGGCCGCCCCCGGGGCCTGTGTCCCGCCGGCCTGGCCGCGCCGCCTCCCTGCGTGCTGCCGCTGCCGCCTCCGTGCTCTTGCCAGAATAACCTCCCTTTTTTTTTTAATGTGCTTTTTCTTGCTCTAATGTTTTTCTGGGACTTCTTTCCAGAAATGCTCCCCCTCCCACTGTCATGTCTACGTGCACCGAGTATGAGACTTTGATGTCCAGCTCTAAGCTCTGTGGGGTTAGGCGTCTGTCTCTCCCTCCTGTTACGTCCCACACGTACCGTCTAGCTTGTACTTGGCCCTCAGTGAGTATCTGTAGAACGAGTAAGTAGGGGAAACCCCACTGGGTGACTTAGTAGGTGAACCCGTAAGAGTGTCAGGCTTTATGGGCAGGGGTCACCGATCAGCTGACGGGGGTACTGTAGAAGCCCTGAGGGAGCAGGAAAAATGGGTCCGGCAGCTCCGAGACGAGTCAGAGGGAACCGACGTGAGAGCCGGAAGGGGTGAGCGAACGGTGGCGCAGCGCGAGGGGCCCGAAGGCGCTGTTTGTCCAGGGAGTAGCAGGACGCTCCCCACATGTGGAAGAACTGCACACACGGTCACGAAGCATGCACCGCCCTGAATGCCGCGGTTTGGGTAGGACGTTTTTCGTGAAGCGCAGCATGCTTAGGGGTGATGGCAGCGGGGGCCGTGCTCTCCTCCAAGGCCCGCGTGAGTCCTGCAGCCCCGTCAGCCGTGCGTCCGACGCGCACAGGAGGCTGTGCTCACCGAGACCCCTCAGGGGCGCGCGGGGGCGGACGGGGGTGGCCGGCGGCCGCAGGCTGTGTCCTCCGCCCTGGGCGCCGCGGACCTGAGCAGAGACCGACGCCCCGGATCCGCCGGTGTCCGCTGCCGCCCGGCCCAGCCTCTCCGCCCCGCGCCCCGCGCCCCGGACCGCTCTCTCAGTGTCCGCCCTGCGTCTCTGTCCTTGTTTCTGCCGCCACGCCTGCTCCCCCCCCCCTTCCGCTTACCAATCTTATTTTTCTTTCTAGAAAAAGTGTAGACCATTCTGAAATACTTCTCCATTTACCGCTTCCTCTTAGCTAACGTTACACGTTACGTCTGCGCCACTGCCTCGGTGCTTAGGTTTGCTAATTTATATTTTAAAAGTGTGGCAAGACACACATAACAGAATTCAGCGTGTGACCGTTTCTAAGGATCCAGTTCAGCTTGTAACTTGTAAACCGCAGCTGTCCCGGCGGTGCGGACCTGGGGGCGCCCGAGCCTCAGCCCTGGTCATCATGGAGGGCTCTGCGGAGCCCGCCGTCCCGCCGTGCGCCCGGAAAGCCCTGCGGGGCCTTGGCCGGTCCTGTGGCCGGCGCTCGGCGGAGGTCGGTGGGGCTCTGGGTGACGCACGGGGGAGGAGCAGGCCCGGGCCGAGGGACCAGGCCGCCCCAGGCCCGGGGTCAGTCCGGGCACTGCACACGCAAGCTCGCGCGGCAGACCGCGTGCACGCACACACGCGCGCGTGCACGCACACGCCCCTTCCGTTCCTCCCATCTCCAGGCAGCTGTCATTCTGCTTTCCGTCTGCTGTAGCTGCTTCACT
Source organism: Thryonomys swinderianus (assembly GCA_004025085.1). Classification (NCBI taxonomy): domain Eukaryota; kingdom Metazoa; phylum Chordata; class Mammalia; order Rodentia; family Thryonomyidae; genus Thryonomys; species Thryonomys swinderianus. The sequence continues at coordinate 5,878 of PVIC010005910.1, read as the reverse complement.
TGAGTAGAATCGTGCTGAATTTGTCCTTCTGCCTTTGGCTTGTTTCCTTGAATAATGGACTTGTGGTTCACTCATGCTGTCGTGTGTCAGAATTTACTTTTTTAAACTTGAAGTAAGATTCCACCGTGTGCACAGACCTCTTTTTATCGCCCATTCATTTCTTCCTGGACGTTTGGATTGCTTCTGACTTTCACTATTTTAAATGACGGTGCTATGAATATGGGTATTTATTGGGCTTATATTTCATGTCATTTTATCAGTATGACTCATCTACTTACTTGCCTTCTTGTGTCTAAATTAGCCTGAACTTTGGAAGGTCAAAAGTGACTTTTAAACATTTTGAATTCTGAGCGCCTGATGTGCACTGGACCTTGTTAACAGTCAGCGCTCACTGGTTTCTTGATTAACAGAGGAGATTTATTTTCAGTTACTTCCAGTAGTAAGTTCAAAGGCAATCTTAAAGTTTCTTCCAAAAATAGATTCATGTTGGAAATCTTTGACAGTCCCTCAAAGATGGCCAAGAAGCTGCTTGCTGGCCGTGTTACCTGTCTGGGCCGTCCTCGGCTCAGACACAGAGCGAGGGAGATTGTCAGCAGGAGTCCCCGCGGTCCGCCTGCGGAGGGCAGAGCGCTGCCGCCTGCCGCCCCTTCCCGGATGCACAGGACAGTTCAGACTAAGTGACGGTGCACTGTATTACAGACCTAGTAGCAGTAATAGGGTTGTATTGTCTCCTGCTCACACCTCCTTTATTTTTATTTTTCTAAAAGTCATTTAAGATTTTGTGTGGCATATATCACAAGAAATATTTTGAGTTATTCAAACTACTGCAACACTTAGAAAATAATTTTTAGTTTTTAGTAAATGTCTTGCATTTTGAAATTGTTCTCAGATGATTTTCTATCTTTCATAAATGTTTAAAAACTAATACTGTGCTACTCTTCAGGAAACCTGAGAACAGAGGCTTTTCAAACTAGTGGCTCTTTCCTAGTACGCATGTACGTATATGCGTATAAACGCAGAGTAGCAGAATGCAGAGGGTACCTGTACAGTGTTCCAATTTCTTACCTGTGCTGTTTTCACCTTCTCGTGCAGATTATCTACTTCCGTTCCTTTGGAAGAGCTATATTCACCTGATTTTACAAGTTTTAATAAATGCTAATTATAGTTAGGCATGTGTTTTAAATTATGTGTTCTACTTGCAACATACCCAAAGTTTAAAAATTCATGTACTTTATTTAAATTGATACTTTGGTGTATTTGTTCATTTGTCACCCATTTATTCACTTAGCACTGTGGTTCTGAGAAGACATCAGTGACCTGTGCTGTGACTTTATTCCATTTTTAGTGATCTATGAACACTCATTTTAAGGGACAGGAGAGTTCATGGAATGCACTGTTAATCCTGGCAAACACTTCCATTAGTAACTTTCCAATCTTTCATCGACGTTGCCTACAAAACATGAGGTGGGAGAATGTCCTGCTGTTATTTGTACGGTGTGGGTGGTGCTGTCTCAGAGGCAGTGAGTGTGCACTCTTTACTTCCAACTGTATGAACAGAAATTGTCGAGAAGGCAAGGTGGGAGGCAGAACCTTGAACACTGTCCTTTCCAACCATGTTTCTCAGCTCCTTGAGGAACTGCACAGACCACATTAGAATGCATTGACCATCAAAGGGAAAAACAAGTGGTCCGGATAGATACTTTAATCCAAATTAGCTCCTTCAAAACAGTTTAGAAAGAGGACAAACTAAACTTTCTGTCACAAGCCGACCCTTTAGAAGGAATAATGGGAATTGGACCAGCAGACGTTGAACCAAATAACTTAGATGTGGTTCACTTTGCATCTGGAGTTATTTGCATACAAAGCCAACAGGAAAGTTCAAACATTTTTCTTAAGACATTGGCAGAGAGAAACCTGGAAGACAGATGCCTTTTTGATTTCATGGTTCAATTTTTCCATTCTTCATTCTCCTGGCTAGGAAAACCCAGGACAACAAATTGGTCATTTTATTAATATTCCATTACTCTCCTTGCTAACCCTGTTTTTCCAGCAGGACCTGTGTTACATACCCATGAGAGCCCAAAACCTGACTCTACAAATATGTTTATTCAGATTAATCTGTGGTTTGCACATGATAATAATAAACCTTTTCCAGGTTCTTTGGTGTGACCTATATTTGAGGTAAAATTTGAAGGTAATTCATCATAATCACATATCTGCATATAATAGGTGTAAAGATAATGTTCAAAAATTTTCCAGCCCTTCCATATTGTATCCATGTTAAGTATTTTATCAGAATATAAACTGCATTTCCATTGCAGTATTGTATCATTATTACACATATCATTCATATCATTATTGCATAAATTATTTGAATGGATGATCACCATATAGCTTCCTTTCACGTCTACACATTTATTTATTTGTTTGTTTATTTATTTATTTTTGAGACCGGGTCTTGCTCTGTAGTTCAGGCTGGTCCTGAGCTCACTGTGGAGCTCAGGCAAGCCTTGAACTCACAGAAATCTTCCTGCTTCTGCCTCCGAGTGCTGGGATGACAGGCGTGAACCACCACACCTGGCACTTCTTCCTATATTTTCTTCTTATCTCCTTGGTTATTAATCTACTTTCTTTTATCTGGAGCCAGTTTCTTGAAGTGATGGCTAAGATGGTATCTTGTAAAAAGCTGTGAGTTATTGCTGTACATGTAGATCTGAGTGTTTATGTGGCTTGCTGTACTTCGTGGCAGCTCCTGTCTTCAGTACTGCAGCCAGCAGGGGATATGCAGGTGGTACGTGTTGCAGCTGGTTTGCAGGGCGGTTTAAGGTGAGTTACCCCAGACTGTGCAGCGAGATGGTCTGGCTTTGCCTCCAACTATGTAACTTTTTTTGAAATTCAGTTAACTAATCTATAAATTCAGACTAGATGATATCTAAGTATTTTTCCAGATTTTCAGTTCTGGGTTTATTATTTTATTTTTCCTGGTTACAGTGACTGTAATACGAGTAGCTTCAACTAGGTGAATCATGGTGCCTGGTTTTAACTGCACGGTCCAACGGACACAGCACTAATGTCATAAATTACAGTGGGTTTAAAAGCGTAGTTATCTTCTTATACATAGAACAGCACTACGAATGTGAAGAAGCATAGTGCTTAAGAAAAACTTGCTACTACTCAATAATAGTGTAATGATAGGTTACTGTTGTTACTATTTTTGCTTTTTCTTTTGTTTTTATATGCATTTCTGGATATTGAACCTCGAGCCTCCTGTGTGCCTATGCAATGCTTTTTAAAATATTTTGGATATATTTTAGACAAAATGTTTGAAAATGGTATTGTAGAGATATTGTCCTTTTACTAAAAATGAACACTTAGAAGTGATATTTTGAAAACATGAAGATAGTACTGTGTATATCCATCAGTATAATTCCAAATTAGCAAATCAGCAGCAACAACAGTAAAAGTTTTAGGCTAGACTTAACTCAGAAACAGTAGGAATCATTGCATAGAATCAGTCTTTCTTCTTTTCTATTTGTCTCTCTTTTTCCTTCGACAAGTGCTTTTTGTACAGTGAAGGCTGGCCTTAAACTTGATGCATAGGCCAGAGTGGCCTCACATTGGAGATGCTCCTGCCTCAGCTTCCTGTGTGCTGGGATGACAGCAGCAGCTCAACCTATAGCCACATTCCTATGCCAACAGAGACCTTTCCCTTGAGCTGACCTTCTCTATTAGCTTTCTTTGCCTCATCAAGTGCATTTTTTATTGTGAGTGTTTTTGGCAGGCAGACATAGCCATCCTTGTAATACAAGGACATGAGAGAAAAGCAAAAGTCACACAGTGAGAATCCCCTTTGTTCCTGTATCGGTCCTGATACAGCTCATTTAAGAATCTCTCTTCTAACCTTCCAGACAGCGGCGTCCGCTGCTTTCCCACGGGCCGCCGCGTTGTGCGCCTGCGCTTCGTTTTCCCTCCGGACTCACCGAGGCCCCTGCACGGTCCCTTCTGGAGCGTCTTGGGTGTTCCCGGGTGTGCCCCGCGCTCTTTTCTGTCGTGTGTCAGGCGTGTAAGCGATGGTCTTCCTCCCGATCTCACGCTGTTAGCAGTAGCCCTGCAGGGAACAGTCTTGTGTGTGCGTATTCAGCGTGGCTGTTGCAATTAGATTGATGATGTGCACTGTTTCTGTGGCTCAATGGAAAATTTGCTTAGAATTAACAAATGTATGAATATAGAATACAGTGTATTTTCTAACTTTGAATAATGTTTAAATTTCATTTTTAAGGCCGTATGTCATGCTAAAGGTACGAGTACAGTGGACTGGAAATAGTCTATCTGATTATGGGTAAATTAGCAGTAGTGTAGTAGATCGAAATTAATTTAGAGATTCTGTGTGTGTAAATAATAATCATTACAATGCTGTTTATAATAGCCCTGGAATCCACATAAACACCAGGAGTAGAAAGTTTTACTTGGCTGTATGTGGGTTATACTAGGATGCTGTGTATCTCGAAAATCAAGAACCACAGCTCCTCCTGACAAAGTGGGAGAGTCCATGGACTTCGTGGTGTCCTCCTATCGTCGTTGAGAGATTTCTGAGAGGCCCGTGAGGAGAGAGGTTGCTGTGATGTCGGACCTCGCCGCTGGCGCCTCAAGAGTCGTGAGTGTTTATCGCCCCGTGTGGCTTTGCGGTTACCGCCGCCGGAGACCCCGGCCCAGGACTTGCTGGGAGAAGAGCTGTGTCTCGTCTTCCGGGGGGAGAGGGCGATTTCTGCAGTCCGGGGGCGCGGGGAGGAGAGGCGAGGGCCCGACCCGGAGCGCTGCGCAGGACGGTTTGCACGCGCGGAGCTGAGCCGCCTGCGGGCCGGACGGCGCGCGCCCTGCTGGAGCGCCTGCGTGACCCAGCGCGGGCCGGCCCGTCCTGGGGCCGCCTCGTCCCGGGGCCGGCTGTCCTGGGGCCGCCTCGCCGGGCCTTGCCGGGGCCGGCTGTCCTGGGGCCGGCTGTCCTGGGGCCGCCTCGTCCCGGGCCCGCGCGTCTGGGCTGCGCGCCGAAGACAAGTCCCTGGAGCTGACGTGGCTTTTAGATCCGCGCGCACTTCGGGCTCACACCGGTGCACATCGTACCTTTCCAAGTGCTAAATTTTGACATTGTTGTTAGTCTTTCAATTTTATGCTTATTTTCTGATTTATTAATCTTTTTTAATGATTTTTTCTCCCAGGGTTGTACTTCGTTGAGTTTATTCTATTTTTCCTTATTTAAAATTTTGAGGCTTATGTCATTAATTTAACCTTTCTTTTCATAGTATAAACATGCAAGGCTATAGGTTTCCTTCTGATTCCTACTTTACATACTGAAAATTAAAACAGAATGTTAGAATTTTCTGCTATAAATGGTGCGTGCGTGCGTGCATGTGTGCGTGTGTGTGTAACCAGGGATTGAACTTGGGCCCTTGTGCTTCCAAGCTAGGTGTGGTACCACTTGAGCTGAATCCCAGACCTCTTGATTTTCAATTTCAGATGGACTGATCCCTGAGGTATTTTCAAAGTGTAATCTTCAAGCATGGGGCATTCTGGTTATCATTATGCTTTTCCTCACTTGATTGCTTCCTGACCCAAGACACTACCTTAATACAAGCTCCTTGTAACTGATGACGCTTGCTCTGTCTGGGGGCTGAATAACTGTACAGTTTGCATGTATTTCAGATAAATATTATATAAATACTGTAAACTTGGATGATGACAGACATATAAACTTATTTGATTTCTGTAACTTTACAGTCTGTTTAGAATACCTGGTGCATTAAACTTCTCATCATTATGCCTCTAGATTTTATTATGTGGTCTTTTTTCTTCCAGTAGACTTTTTTGGTTCTCAAAACTTACA
>PVIC010005909.1:26233-55501 GCA_004025085.1 Thryonomys swinderianus | reverse complement strand
TAATGCCAAGCATGGTGGCTCACACCTGTCATCCCAGCACTCGGGAGGCAGACAGGAGGATTGCTGAGTTCGAGGCTGGCCTGGGCTACGTAGTGAGCTCAGAGCCAGTCTGAACTACAAAGCGAGACCCTGTCTCAAAAAAAAAAAAAAAAAAAAAAAAGATTGGGCCGGAGGGTTAGCTCAGTGGTTCCAGTGCCTGCCTCGCAAGCGCAAGGTCCTGAGTTCGATCCCCAGTGACCACATACAATGCTGGGCGTGGAGATTCACACCCACTGGCAATCGGCAATCAATACCACATACCACAGTGCCGGGCGTGGTGGCTCAGGCCTGTCATCCCAGCACTCAGGAGGCAGAGACAGGAGGATTGCTGAGTTCGCCGCGGCTTGCCTGGGCACCACAGTGAGCTCAGGGCCAGCCTGAACTACAAAGCGAGACCCTGTCTCAAAAGAAAAAAAAAAAAAGATTGGGTGGTGTTTCTATTTACAGATTATATTCCTGTAATACACAGTATATTTATTCTAGTTAACTTTCAAATAACATTATACCGTTTCCGAAGAAAGAAATGCAATTACTGCATTTCTAATTTGCCTCCCATCCCTTGTAGCCTTGCTGTGTGTCACTCATTCCACTTATGCATAAGCACATATCTCTATACATACACACAAGCACGAAGAACACATAACTAGCATAAAGCGTACATAGTAAAACACATCATTGCAATTATTATTTAGAATAAGCTGTTATATCAATTAAGAAAAAAATTTTAAAGATTTTATGTTTAAAAAGTTTTACCTTTACTTTGTTCTTTTTTGCCCTTCTTTTCCTGACAAAACTCTTGTGTTGTGGGGAAATTCTTTCCAGGTTCATTAGTGTTCTGAGCAAAGAACTGGACGAAGAAAAGACAGTGAGGAAATGCATTTGTTGAAGGTGGAAAAGAAGTGCTCTGCAGAGAAGGAGAGTAAACTGAGGAACAGAGTTATTGGCCCCAAGGATAAGGGGACGAGTGTGTTGTGTCTAGAACTCCTGGGTTGGTTTCTTCCTCGTGTAAACAAGGCATTGGGTCGGCTGTCCTATCAAAAACTCACTTGGCATGGTGCCAGATTTCAACGGCCCTGTGGAACACTCACTTGGTTTTATGTCAGATGTAAGGAAAGATTTGAAAGTAGCACTTTTTTGATTGGTTCCACTACAGTGCTCAGAAACTACAGTCATCTTGGATCCCGTGTTCCAAGCATATCCACTGGGTCTCCACGATTTTAAGACTCCACCCAGCTGTTTGATTGGCTTTGTTTCAGCCCTAATCTCCTGTCTCACCCTGAGTTTCTCTCCTTCGCTATTTTCCTACTCTTTGAGGAACTTCTTTTAACATTTCTTGCAAGACAGTCTCCTGCCTCAAATGACCTTGTTTTTGTTCATCTGAGAAAACAAAGTTTCCACCTCTCTGCCTTTGGAAGGATAGGTCGGTAGGATTTTTATCCTAATGATTTATTTCCACTCTTTCTGTTTGAATAGTTTCTGAGGAGTTATTCATACTTCTGATATTTCTCTCTCTCTTGTTTCTTTCATTTTACTTTATCTTTGATGTTTCTGAACTTTGAAAATGATGATGTGCCTAGGTGTTGTTTTAAAGAGACGTTTATTATGCTTGGTGTTCTCTGATCTGTAGCTTTGTGTCTGATGTTAATTTTGGGAAATTCTCCGTCATGGTTACTTCAAATATTATGTTTCTTTTACTTATTCTTACATTCCTATGACGTGTATTGCTTCGGTTCTTGGATTTCTTATTCTTTTTCGGTCCTTTTTCCCTTTGATTTTCAGTGTTTGAATTTCTATTCTCATATCCTCAAGCTCAGAGATTCTTTTCTTAGCCATATTCATTGTACTAATCAACCTGTCAAAGGTGATCATTTCTGTAATCATGTTTTTTATGTCTAGCATTTTTTATTCTTAGAATTCCATTCTCTCTGCTTACATTATATACCTGATCTTATATGTTGTCTACTTCTTCTGTTAAAGCTGTTAGCATATTAACCATTTTAACAAATTCCTGGTTTGATTATTATTACAGCAAGCTTGCCTAACATAGCTGACTCTGGTTTTGATGCCCAGTTTCTTCACGTTGTGTTTTTGTTTTGTTTTGTTTTTTGCCTAATACTATCCCTTGTAGTTTTTTTGTTTTGCTTTCATTTGGGTTGTGTGTGTGTGTGTGCGTGTGCACGCGCGCACGCACTTGGTTTTTGTCAAAGGGTGTACTCACGTCTGGAGCTGGGCATGGTGCCACACATCTATAATCCTGCATGCAAACTCTGGGGGGCTGCAGCAAGAGCATCTCAAGTTTGAGCTTACCTTGGCAACTTAGCGACTCATTGAGACCCTATCTCTAAACAAATTAAAAAGCGCCTGGGAATCTAGCTCAGGGCAAAGTCTATCCCCAATTCAATCCCCAATTTGACTCTTTTAAAAATACTTTCAAATATGATACTTTTACAAACTTACTAAGTTAAAGGAACTGCAGTAAACAGCCCTTTGATTATGTAGGCGTGAAGGGGAAGGGAGGGGAGGTGTTCTACAGTCTTACTGATCCTGAAGACCCCACACACTGACTGTATACTGCATTTACAAGTGCTCCTCAGTCTTTCCCCCTTTAAGTCAGAAAGGACGGCTAGGTGGAGCTTGAGTTATGTGCCTTTGCCCAGGTAGATAGGACTCTGATAAGACCCTAGCAGATTAGGTTCTGGTAAAACAGTTTCTCCTGAGGGAAGACTGCCGAGAACAGAAAGCTATGGGGTACTTCAAAATGATCGCTTTTCTTCTCCATCCTCAGCCAGAAACATGGCAGGACTTTTCTCCGGTATTCATTATGAAGACCCGGTAGAGCTCCTGTGTGTAAACTTTGCCCCAGTATGAGCCCTTCCTTATGAATATATACCTCTAGGATTTTTAATTCTAAATATTGTCTGTACAGAGTCTCAAGAAAATTCATCAGTTACATTTTAAATGGTTTTACCTGAGCACCAGTTCTTATAGGAGCTTCTGTTTGTGTGTTTCTGCTCTGGCACACTGTGATTCTTTAAATGTACCCACTGCTCCTCTAATTTGGGGAACAGTAGTTTATGATTTTATACCTGTGATAATTTGATAAGAATTGCTGGTTTTTCATTTATTCAGCTCTTTAGATGTTGATAGGACAGAGTATCTTCTTACAATCAGAGGTTACAGGCATTTTTTGTTGTTTGTGTACTTTTTGTTTTCTTGGTTTGTTGTTGTTTTGTTTTCTTTTCTCCTTTCTTTCTTTCTTTCTTTCTTTCTTTCTTTCTTTCTTTCTTTCTTTCTTTCTTTCTTTCTTTCATTTCTTTTCTTTTCTTTTCTTTTCTTTTTTTCTTTTTTTAGGCAGGGTCTCACTTTGTAGTTTAGGCTGGCCCTGAGCTCACTATGTAGCCCAGGCAAGCCTCGAGCTCAGCAATCCTCCTGCTTCTGCCTCCCGTAGTGCTGGAACTGCAAATGTGAGCCACCACGCCCAGCATTGTGGTGTGTGGTACTGATTGCTGGTGGGCATGAGTCATCACACCTGGTATTGTTGTTTGTGGTTACCAGGAATCAAACCAGGGACCTTGTGCTTGCTAGGCAGGCACTGGAACCACTGAGCTAAATCTCTGGCCCTGTTTTTGTTTTTAAAAATTTGGACAGGTAAGAAGCATTCCATTACTTTGGATTTCTTTTACCTATAAACTTATATGTTTCTTATATGAAAGACACTACTTTAAGTGCTTTGTAAACATAAAATTGTTTTCTTTACAAAATGACTCCACAAAAGAGTTCTTTTATCACCCCCAAATGATGAGTGGAGAAATTGGATTGAAAAGGCTGACCAAGAGAATACAAGATTAAATTACATTTAATTTAATTCAATTCAATTGAAGTCCTCTTTCTCCAGATTTTTGGTCTTGCTTACAGTGGAGGAGATCTAGGAATAACATTTACAGATCATTGGGGAAGCGCTTCTGATCTTTGCTAGCACTGTCCTTGCTAATGAGACCTTTCTCTAAGCCCATTCACTTCCCAAACACAAGCAGCACTGCTTACATGTGTCTCCTGAGTGGCCCTAGGGTTTATTAAAGACTGCCTGTAGAAGTATAATTGAAATTTCATCTTTTCCCACCATTATTTCCAAGTGAGCTTGTTAAATTCTTTCCCTTATTCCTTAATGATATCTTGGGCAGACTTTGTAAATTTAAATTGCTTTTGATTATTATAAATCCAATCCAAGATGAGTGTGGTGGAGTGTCTGTGATCCCAGCACTCCGGAGGCTGAGGCAGGTCAGCCTGGCTACACAGCAAGAGCCTGTTTGAAAAATAAAGCAACAAGTGTAGTCCAGGTTAAAGTCTATCTTTAAAAGCTCAATTCTTGATTTTTTTGTTAAAGTGCAGGCTGGGTGAGAGCCTCAGGGAACCAGCTTGATGTGGCTCTAGAACATCTCCAGCCCCTTCCTCCAGGCTGACTTCTTCAGTGGGAGAACGACACAGCAAGAAGTACGGTCTTAGACCTGATCCTGATTTGGGCAGGTTTTACGTGGTAGTTTCCTGCGGTGATGACGGAAGTTATTTTCTTGGGGTGAGGTTCAGCTTCACTCTAGGTCTTCTCTCTCTAATGACCATTACAACAACAAGTTCCACCTGGAATCCATGTCTTCAGCCAATCTCTAAGGCAGTGCTTGGCTAGAGCTCTCTGCCCTGGCCCTTCCCCTAACTTTTCACTCTTTCTCGGTAGCCATGGTGAGCCTTGGGTCCTCCGCTATTTTTTTCATAGCCTCCAGAGTCCTCTAGACATGGAGAGAGATTTGCCCTCATTCTTTTCCAGGTCTGCTCCACTGCTCTTCACACTTCTTGAAGAATAATGATGATGGAGCAGTAACGCCTAGGACAAGCCTTTGCCTCTGCCCTTCATACCCAGGCTTTTCCATAAAATGTTCTGTGCCAGAAATGTAACTGTGCTGTGTTCCCGCCCAGTGTATTGAAATGTTTGTACTTTTTGTGCTGCACGTGAACCTGCTCAATGTATCAAAAGAGTTTATTCTGTTAATTCTGCCCCAAGAGGTTCCTTCTAGCTACTCTGCCCCCAAAATTTCCTCTCACCTCCTTCTCTACCACAGTATTATAAGCCGACTCCTTCTACAACTCCTTGCTCAGAATTCAGAATAGGCCAACTCCTCTCAGCCTGCTGGCAATAAAAGGTTTTCCTCTATCTCTGAGTAACTTTCAGATTCTTGACTCTTCAAATTGCTGTAGCTGTATCCCAAAGCTGTAAAACTTGGCTGTAATGCTGAGCTGTTCCACTTTGCCGTTTCGGTAGCACTGATTTCTGTGATTCATTTGGATCCTCGCTTTCAGGTTCTCAGGAATATACTCCTTCAGAACACGCCAGTCAGCTCCAACAACACCTTCTGGGGAGACAGTGACAGCCAAGCTGAGCAGCAAAGCGCAGTTTTCTTACTGTTATTATTGCTATTGTCACCTCTGCCCTCACTGTGTTATCTGCTCGGCACTGAGGACCTGGGGAGGATTATCCATGTGGCATGGAAGTGGACATATGACACCCTTGGTTCAATACCCTATACTGTAGAGTGCTAATAATAATTAGTATTACAAGTATATTATTTTTAAATATTTTACAGACTGTTTGTTTCTAGTATTTTCAATTGAAACTATCAATTTTGTGTTAATCAACAAGTTACAATTCTTCAAGCGTGTGTTCATCTTACTGAACAGTATTTCAAATTTTCACTTGTGAAGGGTGATTATAAAATAATGAAATTCCTATTAATGTATAAATTATAGAAACTATTTTGTTGTTTTAAGCTGTTTTAAACTGTCATATTTTCAAAAGACATTTTATTAAACTTGAAACAATGTCAAAGGATCAATATTCAATCAGTTGGTACAGAATCTGATGAAAATTTGAGATCACTAAGATCTAGAATAGTTGATGACAAAAAAGTCAATAAGGCTCATCTATTCATTCAACAAACATCTATTATATAATCACTGGGCACCGAACTATAAAGATAAAAGGTGTAGTTCGTTTCTTCAACCTGTTTCAGCTACTAAGAACTCACTGACAGTTTAAGAGTCATGGTAGAGGTTAGTCATAACATCACTCAGAGCAGACCATAATCCAGATTTGGGGGTGGGACTGGAAGGCTTTCTTGAGGAAGGAGTGGATTATGAGTTGTTAGGAACAATCCTGGTTGGGAGAAAAATTTGCATGGTCAAAACTGACCAGGTTGGCCTACAAATGGACTTTGGACTTAACTCACCTTCACCTCTGGTAGTAGTGAGGACTCTGGTGGTTCCACATGCTGTCATGCTTCAGGGCAGAACTACACCAGAATCTACATAACTTCTCCACTGCCTACTGCCGGTGTCAACCCTGCCCTGTGGGAGCTTCATCTACATGACTTCTCTAGGACTACTGTTGGCGTCTGCCCTGCCCTCCCAGTTCTTTTGGAATATATGTAATAAAAGGTGTGGCAGGCTGGGGTCTGGGGTGGCCCAAGCTTCTTCCATAAGTCTGATTTCTGCCTAATTACTAATTATTTCACTGTGTACCATTGACTCCCAGGAGACTAGAACCTAATGGAAAGGTTCTGGTTACATTCCCTTCCCCTGTTTCTCACAATGAGTATTTGAAGGATGATTTATTTGGTAGTGAAGAAGCAAACAAAGTATACCCAAGAAGAAGACAGCTGAGAGAAGACCATTATTAAATATGATTATGACATTTCTTTCCCTGAAGCTGGGCAGTGCACTAGGGAAAATTTTCAAAGAGGAATTAGGTAAAAGACAATAAAAAGCTTGTGTTCCCAGGAAGGCCTTGTTCCTAACCATAGTCTTCCTAGACACAATAGTGTATTGTTTTCCAGTTTAACTCATCCCTTCAAGAGCTAGAAAAGTTAGTCACAGTAATTCAGAGATAAGAAGCAAATTAGGAATTTGTCAAGCCCAAAAGTTGTACTTATCTCTGTGAAGTTACAATTGCTTACATGGATAACTCGGTTTAGGGACCCACTGTTAGGAACTGCATTTGGCTGTTGTGGGCAGGATACAAAATGTCACGTGCTGAAGGCTTAGTCTCTAGTGCAGCACTATTCAGAGGTGGGGGTTTCAGAAAATGATTGGACCATAAAAGCATTCATGTTGTATGTAGATTAATCCATTGTTGGGGTCATGATTTCACTGGCACTATTGAAGGTGATGGAAATTCAGGAAGTTCCTATTCCTACCTTCCCCATTTTCCCAGGTGCCACAAAGAGAGCAACTTTGCTCCACAATGCCTTTCCACCACGATGTTCTGCCTCAACTCAGGCCCAGAAACAACAGAACCAAGCAACCATGGACTAACACCTGTGAAACCATGAGCCAACACAAACCCTTCTAGCTTTCATGATTTTTTAGGTTATTTTCTCAAAACAGTGAAAAACTGACTACCACAATGACCAAAGAATAATTCTCCAGGGGGTTAGGATTAAAATTTTTTTGACAAGTGGTGAGATGCTCTACAACATTTCCACTGGACATAACCTATGAATGAGTCATGAAAAAAAATAATGTGTCTCGATAAGAATTTATAATGAGATTATCATGAAATTAGAAGAATGATTTCTACAATAACATTTATGCACATTAAGCAAGTATTTTTGCTCTACTTATAAGCTTGTATATACATGAACATAGTGAATTATCATGTAAAATATACTTTTATTATGTTGACAGTGAAACATTTGGTAAACGATGCTTTAGAGGCATCTAAATCCTAATCACTCATTATAGGAAAGTTTCCTATAGTGAGGAAGAAAAATGCAGTGTTTTGAGGGTATGAGTTTAGTGTATGGCCCAGAACTTCAAGTAGGTCTAGATGCAGCAATTGATATAATCCTAAAGAATCTTCAGGTCAGTATCACCAATAAGAGAAGTCTAGAGTTGGACAGCTATGTCTCAGCAAGTCAAATGAGAAAGACAAATCAAAAACAAAAGAACTAAAAGTCTGAGGGACTATTACAAGGGAAATTCAAACAGGATGGGCCCCAGAAAGAGAAAGTGTGAGTGAAGCTGGTCTTATTGCAGATAGCTAAGTTAGTTAAAAGTTATAAGGCAGTTGGATAAGGTTGGGCCCTTGGCAGAGAAAAAAGCTGAGGCACCTTCACTGAAAGTTAACATAATAAAAAGGGAGAAACTACTATACCACCTACTTCTGGGGAAGAGCAGTGATTGATATTCTAAATAGATATCAGCTGTCGCGTCCACCTTGACCAGCAAGGAAGACACGACCCCGTGAGAGTTCTTCCTCAAGCAGTTTATTCAGGAACCTTGAAACATCTTCTGACCCCAGGGAGAAACGCCCACAGGCTTAAGTACCCTTAGGTCAGCCAATCTCAGTGGGCCACGTGGGCAAAGCAGATAGGCTACTCTAATGCGGAAACAGGCCTCTGCAACAGGCACAGCCAAATAAGGACTTGTTTACCACAGAGAGCGCTCACCAGCAGACTGGCGGAAGGCGGAAACCGGGGCCATCTTTAAGGCGCGGCACATTGCAGCTCTCCATAATCAGCCACTTTAGTTGGGGAACTAGATAGCTCATTTTTTTCCTAGGAAATCCATGTACAGTCTCTATGTGACCAGCTGCTACATTTAATCAATATTACCTGGGCAGCAGGTAATGGCTATACTTGTCCTCTTACTGGGTTTGTCCTGCCACAAGTCCACCTTGTGATTTTTCCACTGGATCTTATAGTTTTTCACTCTTCATATCCACTTTATCTCATGGTTTTGGCCCATACAGTACCCTTGAGAAGCAGGGTGGGAAGCAACTCACTTTCCAGTTCCCCTTCTGGCTCTAGACAGAAGGTATCTTTCTCCCAATACATTTTCCCTACTCTTAACATCTGTTCTTAAAATTCATTCTTCGGTCTCAGAAAGCTCAAACTTATGTTTGGGATATCAAGTAGATTGGGAGTTAGAATATTTCCCTTGTTTGGATAATTTTGTTTATCTGAATTATTTGGTAACCTGTGTCAATCTTATTGCTAGTCAGTCCAGGGTTCTTTTACTCAGTTCAGCTGGAAATCATGAATTTGCAAAGTGAAGCTTGGCTGGCAGTGTGATCCAACTGATCTCGGATCATGCTAGATGCCAAGAGCTGGCATAGCCAGTTGCTGGTACCTGTCTCTGCTAGCTGACACTGTCCAATGCTGGCTTACTCTGGACACCACAGATCAACTCTACCCCGTGCTGGTCTCTGCCACTGATTGCCCAAGAAGGACGTGACCTTCCCATGTTTCCCATTCCATCTGGGCTGGGATGTGGTTTGATCTCCAGCTGTTGCACCCCTCTGCCTTGCTTACCTTTGCTTTCTACCCACCCACCCACCCACCCCCGCTGTGTACTAGAACAACTTGCTTTGGGGCTTCATGGCTATGTAATGGCCACTCTCCTCCTCTTGACTCCAGCATGAGTGCAGCTCTCTATCAGCATAATGCTCCTCCCCTGCTCCCTTCACTTCAGATACTGTTGCCTTTGTAAAAGAGGATGGAGCCACCTTGGCCTGCCCAAGATCAAGGAGAGCGGGATCTGAGCCCACTGTTTACGGCCCCAACCCTCCCAGCTACCCAACCAGGTTTTCTGGTTTTAGCCCTGCCCCCTCATTGGATCACTGCCATGAGAGTCCTGAGCAAAATGTTCTTGAACAGATCACAGGGCTGCAGTTGCTAAAGACTCTTGCCCTGAGTAGTGTATTCAGGGCAGTCACTTCAAAAGAAAGAGGAATAAAGATAAGGGGTTGTTAGCACTGGAGAGCTCCAGAGACCAGCATCAGATGAAGGACAGCAGTAGAACAGCACCCAGCAGAGTTGACCTGTGGTGTCCAGGACAAGCTGCCGCCAGAGGACAATGGCTGGTAGTGACAGTGACCAGTGAGCTGTGTCAACTTTTGGCATCCACCATTATCCAGTGTGACCCGGTGACATCAGGACTGTGTAAACAGAATTGTATAGTGCCAGTTCATGATTTTCATCTGAATTGAGCAAAAGAACACTAGGCTGTTGGCAACATTACGTCATGTTTCATAGTGATCATAACCTCAGACAGGAGTGTGAGAGAACAGTGGAATCTTCAAGGAAGCTTATAACAGTCCACACAGTTTTGACCACTGGACCTGATAAAGAAAAGAAGAGCAGTGAGTGTCCAAGCCTGTGTGGCAAACTGAGTCCTAAGTCTGCACTGCATGGAAAAAGGAGAGGTATTATTTGCTTTTACTGTTCAGAAAGCAGAAAACTCAGGCTCCATCTGCACTGGTTGAATCTAGATGCTGAGGTGACATAGCAGAGTTTCTGGGCAGGAAGATGGTGCATTATCAAGGCCAGATTGTACATTTTAGGTGGAACAGGATCCCAGTCAGAGACTGTAGAAATGGGTAGTGAATCCAGCCCTGACAGGAAAGAGCTGGAAAGCCTAGGCCAGAAGGTCTAGAACATCAGAGCACTGCCAGGGATGTGATGCATTAGGATAAAAGTCTTCCTAACAGCTGCCTCCTGTTGCATATTATGTGCCAAGATCATAAATACAATCCCTGTTGTAGCCCTGCCTCAATTTTTCCCTGTATTGCCATGTTATAAAGAAGGAAGACTTAAAGGATGCCTTTTAGGGCAACATTTATACATATTGGTCCCAATACTATGTGCCAACTCACTGGCCAAGTTCTCTTGACTAAAGCATATATCTAGGGAGGGAGCTTGTCTCTTAGTAGTTAGCACTATGCACAGGCATCTGTATTAGTGCACTTGACCCTAAGTCTAGGAACATACAAAGAGATTGGTTCACCTGAAATTAGAAGGTTATTTGACTCCTTTCAATTTCCACCCAGATTGTGCTGACTTATCTACTATACAGACCCAGAAATAAAATATGACATGTCCTGTGGTACCCAGCATTGTTAGACTGCAGCTAATGAAAGAGAAACAAATTTAAGATATACAGTCAGAAGCTTTTCCAATTTTCAGATTAAGTTTAAGTAGAAGAAATAGTTCTCAGCAATGAGTAGTCAAGCCAGCAGTTCCATTCTGTTCATTGCATGCTAATGATACAGTAGATACAATTATAGCACCATATATGTTTTATTTTTATAGGGACCTTATGAAGTAAAATTTATAGAATTCTCGTATATTATGGTAGTACAAGAAACAGTGAGTACATATGTATATGCTGGGTCATGTCATAAGATGGTTGATATGTCTTTTCTTGATAAGTTCTGGAAGTTTCAGATAAAATGGCATGCAAAGAGGACAAAATATGTAAGTCACTAAAATTATATAATTCAACAACAGTATGGGTTTATATTTCTCTTTTGTATGTTTTAAGCTCATATATATTTTGGATTTTTTGGAGATTAATTAAATATGACAAAATGAAATATTCTGATGCCAAAAACATAATCTGAAAAAAGGTTTTGTGATTGTCTTCTTAAATATTATACACCACACACCAAAAAACAAACAAACAAACAAAACTATGTGAGGCAATGGATAAATTAATCAGCTGGTTTGTGGTAATCATTTCACAATATGAGTATACACATCAAAACATGCTGTACATAGTAAATATATTCAATTTTTGTCAATGACACCTCAATGGTGCTGGAAAAAAATTACAATTTGTAGTGATTTATTTTCTCATTCCAAATAAATATTCACTTTCTTATTAAAATGTCTTATTTTCTATGTGTGATTTTGTATTCTTCCTTAAAACAGGGCTCCCAAAATTGTGTAAGCTTAGGGTTCCACCAAACTGGATCTGTTCCTGCTCCCTAGCTATTGTGATGATAATTTGTCACACCAAATTTGCTTGCTGTGTCTATCAGTATTTAATGAGTGCTTACCATGTGCCATGCACTGTGTGAAACATTGGGACTTGCTTTTTAGGAGTAATCTTTGGTAGGAAACTATCAGAATATTTTCCTGGTGCATATGAGAAATAATACAAACATCTAGAATTCAGTGCATAAGAACAATTGTGCATTCCTACAAGACACTTGTAACTATAAGCAGATATAAAGTATAACTATATTGTACTTTCCCAGAGCTGGAAGTTGTCTAGTTTTGTGTATACTAAATGAATCATTTTAAATTTGGTTGAGATGTATAATGGCCTGAATTTTTCTTAATTAGAGGAGTAAATTTGGGAATTGTGCAAATACTAAACTTTACATTTTTAAAAAGAGGTACATGGTATAAATTATCACTTTTATGTCAAAGAAAATTTAATTAAAATTTGTCAGTATATGACTTCCAATACTGTTTAATAGTGACAGTAAAGTTAAACACCTCTTTTTCATAAAGATACAAGTTTCTCTTTTATAGAAAGTCAGTTCAGCTTTTATAACATAATATTTTTCTCTCTTTGTGATTTGCTCGGTCCCACTCCTATGATTTGTCTTGTTTTCTAGTATATGAATGGCCAAACAAGCACAGATTTGTCTTCTTTGCTGGTGATTCTTCATACACAAATAGTTGTCTAGTACATAGTAAGCACTCAATAAACATTTGTTAGATGATAAAGTGAACCATTTCATAGCTTTCTCAGCCAGAAACCATCAGTAGTTACAAAAGCTACCCACCAGATTGGTGGACTGTTGTTTCTTTTCTTTATCCCTAACACAGCTTTATATGGATTATCCCAACATGGTGCCTAGGTAATGTATGTGCATTACAATTTTTTTTAACTCTCTGTTGATGTTCAATTCAGAAATGATAGCCTTACCATTTTGTAATCATCCAACCAATTTGTCCTTCCAAATCCATGAAATTCAGCAGGACTCATAATGCAGCATGATAAGTTCTGATTTTGAAATTCTAGCCACACAAATAACGATGGAAGTGATCAATTGCTTTAACAATGCCTAATAGCTCTTTCCTGGTGTTCAGTAGTTTCTGGCTAAAGTACTTAGACTTTGACTACAATAAGTGATTATTATCTTATCAAGAATCATCATATATCTACAATGTTTTTCTTTTGGGCAGAAAAGGCCCCATTAATCCTCAAATCACCCATACTTCATTTTACTTTCATTTTCACTCAATCTCTTTCTTTGTTTCATTTTTTCAGAGTCAAAGTGCTCTTTCTTGTCTGGAGCATTCATACGGTGACTGTATTTCCAGACTACAATCTGAATTCATGTTCTGATTATACATACACACACACACACACACACACACACACACACACACACACATATATATATATATTTTTTTTTTTTTTGGCGGTACCAGGGATCACTCTAGCCCTTGTGTGCTCAAGGTTGGCATGGTACCACTTGAGATAAATCCCCAGCCCTCTGATTATATTTTTAATTTATCAGTTTATTTGTAGAATATCTCAAGCACTAGAAAAATTAAAGTTTATGAGTGAAACACTTAACTATCATTTTTATTGGCAAGTTCAAATGTATATCAGAATTACAGAATTCCTTGAAACAATGATATACATGTTAACCCAGCGTTTGTCTTTTCATTTTCATCTCTCCTGTTAAAGCAGATGGCAGTTTCTTGGTTTTGTGTTTGTTGAATTCAACTTGTAAAGATAGAGTTTGCTCTTTATTTCTCTCAAATAACTCTTAGAAATTTTCAGTGATTTATTTGGATTATCAAGTGAAATTTTTCATCAATGTCTTTACTAATCCCCCAAAAGTTGTTAGCAAAAATGATTTGGTGAACAAGTCATACCAGGTAGTGTGAGATACTAAACTAGCAATTTTTTCCAAGAAAATCTTCCTGGAAAATGTTTTCCTGTGCTGCTACTTAGTAAGCAAGTATTTCACTAACAACATAGATAAGGACATCATTTTAAAAGTCTTCATGGTAACAAAAAGTAAAATATCCTAGAAATTATGCTTTAGGTAGGTCCTTATAACTAGTTTTTGTTTGCTGTTTTTCCAAACAAAGCAGAATTGGTAGTCTTTTGATATCCCTTCAAAAAGTAGGTAACCCAATTTCCATTCCCTTATTAGTTTCACTAAATCCACATCACATTGCATATTTATTATTAGCAATTTTCTCCTGATATTATTTTATTTTTAGAATGAAACATTAACATTTTATCTTTCTCTTCTATCCTGATTAAAATGCAAAGATTCACATGGAGAAATATTCTGCTCTTTCATTTTAGAAAAAGTGTCATGGAAAATTGCAATGGCATTGTTTTGATTTAGTGTCTTTGGAAAATGTCTTGACAATGGAACTTTTTCAAATGATAGAAACTAAGCATGTGATAGTTGAAACATTATTAGTATTCTTCTGAGAACAGGCATCTATATCAGAAATCTTATGTTTGAATAGGACCAAATTTGTCTTTGATAAAATCACACAATATTTCACTGTCTTTGCTCATATTACAGAAATGTAACAAATTTTGAATAATTTTACAATAACAATTTCTACATCAACTGAATAAATCTGATGAATTATGAGTATGTTTGTTACAAATGTGTGCCATGTAACTGATCCCTACTAATATTCTGCTATTGTCATTATTGGAAAAGAATCTCAAAGCTAGCATTAAAAATTTGGGGTGACATGCTGATATTTGATCAAGTCTAGGAGATTTAGACTGTAGGAAAAGATGGTTTTTAATTGGCCACTTTAGTCACCTGGAAAGATGTCACCGTCAAGAATTTTCAGACTTAAGTGAAATAAATAGATCCCAGGTATGTAAATACTGTATCTTTTCTCTGGTATGAGAGCCTGTAGTTGTAAATGAGTTCTACAATGTATGATAGATTTTGTAAAATAGGAAATATTCAAAGGGAATGTGGTGGGAAAACATAAGGAGGGGAAAGAATAAATACAATTTGGAAAGAAAAAGAAATAGCATGTATATAAGGGGAGGGGTTGTGGGGTGGGTAGGGATATGGGTAAAAATGAGAATTAACTTCTGTCATATACTGATATAAATTCCCAGATGTTCAGTGTGATTGTGAGCTCTATATAAAATGTACCAATAAATAATTCAATTTAAAAAAAGAATTTCAGACTTGTTTCAGGGTTTTCATTAAAATACCATATTATTTGTCCATGGTGAATTATATCAGCATACCCAGGAAGGATTGTATTACTATTGCTATTATTATCACATACTGGAGAAGTAACACAGGACAGTAGTTCAAAAATTCTGGAATGAGCCGGGTGTGGTGGCTTACGCCTATAATTCCAGCACTCGGGAGGCAGAGACAGGATGACTGCTGAGTTCCAGGCTTGCCTGGGCACCATAGTGAGCTCAGGGCCAGCCTGAACTACAAAGCGAGACCCTGTCTCAAAAAAAAAAAAAAAAAAAAAAAAATTCTGGAGTGAAACTGCTAAGGTCAAAACCCCAGTTCACCTACTTATTAGTCAGGAGATACTGGTCAAGTTACTTTGCTCAGTATCTCCAGTTCTTTGTCAAGGATATTATACACTGTCTCAAAAGGTTATTATGAGGATCAAATAAATTAATATTTGTAAACACTTACAATAGTGTCTGACCTGTTCTAAGCACCATTTAAACATTTTTTAAGTACCTGTGAGGCTAGACATGAACATCAGGATTCTCAGATCTAATGTTATATGTAATACTATTATAGTTTTCTTAAAGATCTAAGAAAAGGGTGTTTCTCATAGTTAATCTTTTCATTTGTGTTGATGAAAATTTGGGTTTAAATCATATGAACATTAGCCTAGAAGTACAATCCAAATATCTGAAATTACAATTGTGACTTGTGATATGGAAAGGAATTATTTTTTTCCTTTGCCTAAATTCCACTTTAACTGAGCTGTATTTTCAGTGAAACTAAAGACCATGCAGATCTTTGATTGACTATGTGAAGCTATAGTAATCCCACAGCGGTCTCATTTGAAAGCTTAAGGAAAGTATGTGTTTGAATAGACAGATTCAAAGCTGTAGTTTGCTTCAATAAGTACAAAGAACACAACTTTTGGAAGCAACTGGGAGGCGTTGGGCTGGGGAATGTTTGATAAGCATGGTTTCTCGGGTGTCTCCTTGTCCTCAAAGAGATGTGTCTGAGTGATGTTGGCCTCCTACCTCTTCAGAGTAAGATCCTGCTATGTTACAGAAAGCAACTTGTGACAGAGGCCCTTGTGTCTTCGACCCCAAACAGGTCACCCTTAGACTCCAGCACTGTTTCCGCACATTGCGTAACCATGTTACAGTCTCTAACCAGACCGCCATCACCACTGTCCCATATTTGTCACAGCTTATATTAGGGGTGGCAAACTACAGCCCACGGGCCAAGGAATACCTTGGGGCTTGTTTTGTTTTTATTTCCTTTAACTTACAATTTAAGAATGGTGTTTATATTTTTTAATATTTGAAGCAATAAAAAAAAACAATATTTTTATAATGAAAAAATATTTGACATTCAGATGTCAATAGCCACCTGTTATTCATTTGAACACCGATGTGGCAGACTGAATTCTAAAAAGGCCTCAAAATTCCCACATCCTTGTACACATGATGTCTCTTCCCAAGAGTGGGCACAATTGTAGATACAACAAGGTGTCACTTACATGATCATGATCATGTTATACAGCACACGTGAAGGGATTTCACAGCTGGAATCAAAGCCCTCGATCGGCAGACTCTGACTGAGGTAACCAAAGGAAGATGATTCTGGATGGGCCTGGCCTCATCAGGTAATCCCCTCAAGATGGTTTGGGCCCTTTCCAAACCCCCTACTGAGATATATTTTCTTGCTAATATTGAAAAGCAATCCACCACACCTTGCACAGCATAGGAATGAAATTCTTGCATTTGTAAAAGAACTGCTAGGCTCAGCTGGGAGGGCAGCTCTTATTGATATCTTAATGGTAGCCTTTTGAGACCCTGAGCAGATAACACAGCTAAACTGACTCCTAGCCCATAGGAACTGTAAGACAGTAAGAGTGTTGTCTCGAGCCACTAAATTTGTGATTATTTATATAGAATAAAGCAATACACCAGCCAGGCTTATTTGGTTAAGTGGTGTCTGTTGCTAATTTGAGGCTACAACAGTGGAGTTGAGTAGCCACGATAGAGATTTTGTCCCCAGTCAAACATAAAACATTTACAGAAAAAGTTCATAAACACCTAGGTTACATAATTATGATTCAGCATTGCACACATACTCAATTATCCTGCAACTACGTACTAAGGACTAGTTTGTGGCTGCTGGGTGATAGCTTAGGAAGTAACAGATTTCTTACAAACAAAGATTATCTGACCATTTTAGTTACAAAACCGTATATGCAGATTTTGATACTTCTTCAAGGAGACAGATTCCTTAGTCATATGAAAAGCCTCCCCCTCTTTTTTCTAACCTTGGTACTCATTTAGGAACCAATGAAAATTTTATAAGTAAGTAATTTTGAACATCAGACAACTTTAAATCACAAACAAAATAACTATGCCTAAAAATACCAAAAATATTCACTATCACTGTCACTTTATATTACTGTCATCTTTTCCTGGCACTGCAACACCCCAGGCATCCATGAATGTTGCATGGTGAGTGTATTAAATCTTGGAAACAGCCCAAATGGTCATCAATGGAAGACTGGATAAAGAAGCTGTGGTTCTTTTATAAAATGGAGTACTACTCTGTTATAAAGAATGATAAATTTGAGTAATTTATACTCAAATGGATGTACCTTAACATACTCATAAGTGAAATAAATGGGAAGTACATGTCAATATGAAAAACTGAAGGTGCAAATGAATTTCAAGATGTGCAATGGGTAATGTGAAATAGGGAGAAAACGTGCAAAAGGGAAAGGGCGAGTAGGGGAAAGTAAAGAAGGGAAAGAAAAAAATTGATACTTAAAAAAAAGGAAACAGCTTGTATATACTGGGTGGAGGTGTAAGGAGGGTGGGGCAAGGAGGAAAAATGAAAATCAAGACGTGTCATGTACAAGTACAAATCCTCAATGTTGAATGTGATCATAATTTATGTATAAAATGTACCACTAAGGTAAATTTTTAAAAAAACAGGTGAGGGGGGCTGTGGCTAGTGAATACAAGGAGGTTGAGTTTGAAGCCCAGTCTGTCTTTCCAGGACAAGATGACGGTGATTGGTCTAAGGTGTGACAATAGGAAAAGAAAGGATCAATCCAAAAACTATTTGGAAGGTAAAGTAATATATAGCTCTAAGGTACCTCTGGTCATTAGCTGCTAGTAACTGTGGCTATTAAGCACATGTCATAAGACTAGTCCAAAATGAGATGGTCTATGTAAATACACACCACATTCCAAAGACTTAGAACAGAACAAAAAGAACCTAAAATATATTATTAGTAAGTTTATAGTAATCATACATTAAATATATAAAATGTTAGACTGGTGTCATTGGGTAAAATATAACTAGTATCATCTGTTTTTTTTTTTAAGAAATATTGCTACTAAGAAATTTAAAATCACATATATGGTTCACATTTGAGAGTGCTACAGACATTCCAACTGTTTTAATTCTGACAACAACACTTGGGCTAAATTCCATGTATAGGACACCGAGATGGAGGGCCCAGCTATACACTGCCATTCTAGCAACAGGTGACCTCAGATTTGAACCACAAGGTCTAGACCCTTAACCACTACACTTGTACTGCCTCTTGGAAAGATCTGATGTCAAACACCAAAAATTTTAGATTTTGGTACAGCAGCCTAAAAGCTATTTTAATAATTGGCACATTTGGGCCAGTGATTTAGCTCAGTGGTTCCGGTGCCTGCCTCGCAAGCACAAGGGCCTGAGTTCGATCCTGGTAACCACATACAATGCTGGGCGTGGACACTCACGCCCACCAGCCATCAATACCACATACCACAGTGCTGGGTGTGGTGGCTCACGCCTATAATCCCACCACTCAGGAGGCAGAGACAGGAGGATTGCTGAGTTCGAGGCTTGCCTGGGCTACATAGTGAGCTCAGGGCCAGCCTGAACTGCAAAGCGAGACCCTGTCTCAAAAATTAAAATAATAATAATAATAATAATAATAATTGGCACATTATTGAGGACACACTAATAAGTGAAATAAATAGATCACAGATATGTAGATACCATATCTTTTCTTTGGTATGAGAACCTGTAGATATAAATGAGTTCTAGAATGTGTGATAGATTTTGTGAAATAGGAAAACCTCAAAGGGAATGTGGTAGGAGAAAGTAATGAGGGGAGAGAATAAATATGATTTGAAAAGAAAAAGAAAGCACATGTATATAATGGGGGTTGGGAGATGGGTTGGAATAAATGAAAATAAGAGGTGGGTTGGTAAAAATGAGAATTAACTCATGTCATATACTGGTACAAATTCCTTAATGTTGAGGAATTGATTGTGAGCTGTATGTAAAATGTACCAATAAAGAATTCAATTGAAAAAACAGCTGGCACAGTATATTTGTGAAGTGTGTGTATGTGTGTGTGTGTGTGTGTGGATTTTTAAAGAAAAATTGGCTTATGTAATTATGGTAGCCAAGAGTCTCATGATCTGCCATGCACAAGTTGTAGACCACAGAAGTTAGTCCTAGAGTCCCACTCTGAATCTGAAGCCCTTGAAAACAAGGGGAACCAACTGCCTTCTCTTCTACTCCAAGGGCAGGGAAAGATCCGTGCTCCTCCTCAGGCGGGAAGGCAGGAAGAGCACAATCCTCCCTCTCACAGGTCTGTTCTCTTCAGCGCCTCTATGCACTGGATAATGCCCACCTGCCTTGAAGAGGGCAGCATGTTCCACTTAGTCTGCCAGTTCAGATGCTAATCTTTTCCAGAATAACTGGAAAACTGAGCATCCTGTGTTCTAAGTAAGCAGACAAAAAAAATGACCACTAGCCACACAGACACACCTACACAGAATCTTAATTACAAAAATCACTGAAATCTTTTATGTATTTGCTGATGGGCTCTTTTATGTATAGTACTGTTATCACTTTGTGCTTTTATTTTCTCATCTAAAACTGCTAATAATAAAAGAATCTCATAGTATTATTGAAAGGATTAAATAAGATCATTATATCAAGTACTTAGAAGAGTGCCTGACACATAGTGAATTATCACTTTTATTTCTATTAAAGAAAAACCAAGTTTATGGTATCTGTACTCACATATTTTGCTTCAAGGAGAAATAGTCTCAGAAAAGCAAAAATTGAGGGAGCTCATTACTAGTTTAGGATATTTTGGTTCATATTTCGTATTTGTTTTGTTTCAGTCTTTGTTTGTTTGTTTGTTTTGAGACAGGGTCTCACTTTGCAGTTCAGGCTGGCATGAGCCACCGTGCTCAGCATTGTGGTGTGTGGTACTGATTCCTGGTGGGTGTGAGTCACCATGCCTGCTATTGTTGTATGTAGTTACCGGGGATCGAAGCAAGGACTTTGCACTTGCTAGGCAGGCACCAGAACCACTGAGCTAAATCTTCAGCCCTTCAGTCTTTTTAAGTACTGTGAATTGAACCTAGGGCCTTTCTACTGAACCACATCTCTCAGTTCTTCTTTAATATTTGAGAAAAGATCTTGCTGAACTATTAAGTTGCTCCAGCTGGACTTCAACTTGTAATCCTTCCTTAGCCTTTGACTTTCACTTTAGTCTTTTTTATCTCTTATTTTATTTCTTAGCTTGTGTTCTTTATTTAGGGAAGGATATTTTGACTGCAAATAACTTAGAAACCACATACAATCTATTTTATAAAGACATACACAAACTTTTTCTTACTGTCCTGGAATTGTAGCTACAGCCCAGTGCAGACCAAGGGTGTGTAACACATGACACTGTATGTACTCCACTAGAATATTTCACTCCAAGAGCTTACAGGAATCACCTACAAGTGTCTTCATACTGTCCCTTTTTTGTGACGCCTTCATTCATGTCATCTCAGTCTGTATGAAGAGGACATTCAGAACAAAGACATGTCATCAGGGGACTGCAGTATTTGGGACTCTTCATCTGTTTATCCAAACAGGCCCTCAACAGACTCACTGTTGAAGACACAGGTGGTTGAAGAAGAGACTAACCTTCAGTCTTCATTCAGTTAGGGATTGCAGAGCTAGTGATCTGTCCACAGTGCTTGTGACCATGAGAAGGGTTTCATAGTCCATTTCCTGCTGCTGTAACAATGCACTATACTTTGGGTTATCTGTAAAAAGTGTAAGTTTACTAGGCTCAGAATTCTGGAAGCCGGGAAGTTCATGAGCATGGTGGCGGGATTTAGCAAGGACTTTTCTTTATGTGCTTTGTCATACCATGGTAGAAACAGAGAAGAGAGAAAGAGAAAGCTGAACTCCCTTTCTTCCTTCCTTTCTTTTTTCCTTTCTTCCTTCCTTTCTTTTCTGTCTTCCTTTCTTCCTTTATTTTTCTTTCTTTGCTTGTTTTTGGTATTGAACTCAGAGCCTCACACATGCTAGGTAAGCATTCTGCTGCTGAGTTATACTCATTGCCCTTGAACTCAACTTTATAATGAATCTACTGTCTGAATAACTAACCCACTCCCACAGTAACACCACCGAACTATTCTTGAGAACAAACCCTTGATGACTGAGTCGCCTCTTATTGCGTCTCAACTCCCAACACTGTTGCAATGGGAATCAAGTTTCCAAACTATGAGTTAGGGCTGGGGGACAGAGCGAAACACAGAAACAGAACTGTGGAGATAAGACATGAAAAAGGAAGAGTGGAAGCTATGAGAAAGAGCAATCCAGCACCACCCCCGTGGGTTTCTGGGGGAGGAAAGTACAGAATAAAGATCTTGCACTGCCAGAAAGTTAGCTCCAAATAGTGGCAGCTAGAAACTGCATGGTGTGAATGATAAGGTGCATATGTCACAGGAATGCAGCAGCATGCCACCAGCCTGGGCCCCTGTAACATGCAGCTGTGTCTCAGAATGACCTCCTACCACTAGAGAGCTTATTGGCACTGAACCACTGGAAGGCAGAGAGTGACCAGAGCCCGCCATCTATATCACTCTTGCATGGTCCTGAAGCAAGAATAGGATGACAACCAATCATGGGAGAATACAGATTTTCCCCAGGTGACAGGAAGATGTTTGTCCCTTTACTACCCCTCCCACAGCATCCTAAAGTGTTTTTTTTTTTTAAGATAGTGAGGATCAATGAAACCAAGACCTCACTTAGCTTCATAAAAAGTTTTTCTCTTTGTTTTAAGACAAGGACTTCTAAATTGCTAAATGCCTAGGCTGGGTTCCAACTTGTGATTCTCCTGCCTCAGCCTCGCCTAGTGCTGTAATTATGGGTGCCCGCCACCCACATCTGACTGAGAAGTAATTCCTTATGAGAAATAGGAGATGTTTATGAGTCAGATCAACTCCTCCACCTTACATACACAGTCACATGCACATACCCACATAGCTACACACGGTCACATATGTATGCACATACATATCAAGATACACACATACATGCAACACATAAATACAAATGAGCACATGTATACATACTTCAATTCAGCTGAGCTAAAACTGCTGCTGTCTTAGTCCTTTTATGATGCTATAACAAAATATCTTAAACTAGATATAATGCTATAATAAAATATCTTAATCTAGGTACTTCACAAACAACAGAGGATTTCTCACAATTCTGTAGTCTGAGAAATCCAAGATCAGATGTGCACAGATTCAGTATCTAGTGAAGGATTTTCTGCTTCAAAGACAACAACTTCTAGTTGTGTTCTTATGCTGTAAGAAAGAAAAAGCCTCTCAAGTCTCCTTTTATAAGTTGACTAAAGTCTCTTTATAAGCACAGGAAGAGAAAGAAGAGAAGACCAGGATCACAACTGAGGGCACACTTTAAGGAACCTCTATCAAGCCCACAGTCAAAGGTTAGAACACTTCTCAATAGTACCAAGTTGGAGGCCAAGCTATTAAGGGGCCTTAAAAACCAAAGTGTGGAAGCACCCAATAAGCCAGGTTCATGAAGAACTGAATCAGGCTGTTAAAGCCTGTGTCTAGATGTCCTCCCAAAACCTCAAGTGGTTATACGTAGGGCCTTTTCAGAGGTGGCTGGATCCAGAATGTGTAATGCTGAGATTAACTGTGTGATTATTAAATCGGTCCTCTGACAGGCTTGGCGCAGTTCTGAGGGTGGATAATGGGACAGCCCATCCTGGATGTGAATGCTATCCACTCTAAAGGCATGCAGCCTGGACAGAATGTAAAGGACAGAAAGTGGATGGCTGTTATCATTTGTTGCTCGCTATGTCTCTGCTGGCTGCTTTCTGCTTTCCCTGCTTTGCCATGGGCTGCTTCTCCTCTGTGATGCTCTGCTTGGAAGCCAGTTGACCATGGACTGAAACGTCCATAAGCTATGGGCTAAAATAAATCTTTCATCCTTTAACTTTGGATATTGTTATTTTGTCTCAGAAATGAAAAAAGGAACTAAAGATAAGGACCAAACAGTTTAACCTATGGACACGGAAGTTGTGTGGGAACCAACAGACCACCCTTGGCGATACATACTAGAAGCCAATAGTTACATCAGCTGGCAGATATTCATGAAGTGCCTATTACTATTCTAAATGGTTTGTCAAGGATGCAGAAAGGATTAAGATCCGAGCTCTGCTTTGAAGAGACTCACAGCTCTTGGTGAAGGATTTATGTCTTTGCTCTAACCTTGCCTGGAGGTCCGAATCTGGACCCTCCCTCTCCAAATGCCTAATCACCATGAATATTTTCAGAATTGTAAGATAATTTCCTGCTCTAAATATTTTATTCTTCCCAGATTTCAGTAACAACAGTTAAATCAAAGAGCTCCTCGAGCTCTATTCTCTGCATTATGAACTGCAGCTTCTTTCCTTTTGCTGTTTATCTGATATAGACAAGCAGAACAGGGAAGGAGGATAGAGATGGGAGAAAAGCAGAGAATTTATCTAGACATACATCTCAAGTTTCACTTTAAAAATAAAAGATTGAGATAGCCACATTACCTGCTATTCATTGGTAATGATTACATATTAACAATTTCCTCCCAGAACTGACCCAAGGGAGCTCAAGAAACCCTAGTGAAGGCCCACTGGATAGCCAGTGCCTTCTGACACCACCAACTTTCATGCATTTTGACCTCACACAGCCAAAAGGTGTTCACAACTCAAATCTGAAATCACCAAAACTAAGTCCATGATCCTCACTAGAATCTTGAGAAATTAGCAAATCTATTCTCTAATTCAGGTTCCTCGGTAGCAGATTGATTTTTTAATAACATGCCTTATACATAGTGCCAGTCAGTATAGACATAGCAGTTTTGCCATGAAAAGAGTGCGTAGTAAAATTATAAAAGTGTTTACTGCTTTTCTAGCAATAAAAACCAAGATCATAGAGAAACAGAGGCTGCTGCGGCAACAAGACTGACAAAATCCAAGATATTAATAAGAGTGGAGATTGAACTATAGTGGTTTAAATGACAGTAAATCACCTAGAGGAGAAAGAGAATTAACATCTATATTGCTTCTATATATTAACCTAAATTTAAAAAGATGCCTAGCAACAAGTAGTTTTATTCATGATAGAGGTTACTGATTTCCTCTTTTGTCTTGTTATGATTTCTAGGGGCAGGTTCACTATGAGTGCAGAGTCCTCAGGCTGACAACTGACTGGAATCACATCCTCCAGAAGGGCCATGTGAGACCACATTTTAAAAGGAGGAGAATGGACACCGAAGTATTTTAGCTCAGCCCTAAAATGGAATCTATTTGACAATACGAGGAAGGGTCGGAAGCATCTAGCCTTACTCCTTACAGGTCCATACCATACAGGACGAGTACAGGGCAGTGGGCAAGAGAACTTGCAGTTTGCAGTCCTGGCTTCAAATTCAACCCTTTCTTTTTGTGCCAACTCAAGAAGATACATTCTCACTGCTTCTACTTCCCTCCCTCACTCTTCAGTACTGGGGATCAAACACAGGCCCTTGTGTGTCCAAGGTAGGTGCGGTACCACTTGAACTTAATCCCTGGCCCTGAAGATACCTTCTCTGAGCCTCATTGTTCTCATCTGTAAAATGGACAACTGAAAGGAATAAATGAAGTGATAAAAGTAAATACTTAGGAAAATGCTTCACGTGTCACAAGGGCACAATAGTGTTCAGTGTATCGAACAAAGGATCCCAAAGAACCACTTCCTCCACATGTGCCTGTCTGTACTGTTAGAAAAATGAAATGGAAATCAGAACATGTTCAGCTAAAAACAAAACTTGTGTATCATCTCCTTCATAATAATTAGTAAGGCCCAAGGAGCAAGTCATCAAAGGAAACTCACAGGTCTAGATGCTGCTCTGAGAACCACCCCGTGGCAGGGACACGGCAGGACACACTGTGGCCAGACCTGCCTGTGGGTTGTGGACACAAAGGAAAATCCCCAGATCCAGCACAAGGAGCTGCGGACACGAAGTGTAGGAGACATAGCATGCCGAGTGGCAGGGAAGCGGCCTTCACTGGAGGGAGAGCTGTGGGTGATGCTGATGTGACTGGGGGACAAGAGAAGAGAGCTCCAGTTCCTCATTCTCTGAGGGTTCTGAGGTCACTTCAAAAACCTAGGCAACTCCCAGGCTTGGTGGTATATGCCTGTGGCCCTAGCATTTGGGAGCTAAGGCAGGAGGACTGATATGAATTTGGGACCAGCCTGAGCTACACAGTAAGTTCAAGGCCAGCCTCAATTACATGGCAAGACCCTGTCTCTGAATGAATGAATGAATGAATGAATGAATGAATGAATGAATGAATGAGTGAGTGAGTGGGTGGGTGAATAAATAAGCAAGCAACCTTGAACTAAGCCCAAAGTGCCTTTCTCACCCATCCTCACACATGATCAGCCCGGCCACATATGTGCCACCCCTCCCCGCTCCTGTCCCATGGCAGGCATTGCTAATGGACCGTAGCACTGTGTCCTGCTGAGTGCAAATGTGCCCCCACAGGTCCTCTGTCACTGTACTCAAGCAGCTAATGCCATGCAACTACAGTTACCAAGTACAGTGGACTTTTACTAACCCTGACCAAGACTGAGTTTAATGCAGGAGACAGAGAAGTACTTAACAACCATAGGTCAAAGGAATTAAAAAAAACCATAATCAGTTTTGTTACCATGATTTTTCAAACCAGAGGAGTATATAATAAAAATAAAGAATATTCTTATGGTCACTTTTACTTTAGATTTTTAGGCCTTCCTAACGTTCCAATCTCACATCTATTTTAAGGTTTCCTCTCTGTTTCCAAAGTGTCTCTGACTCATTCCTCTCTCAAACCCTCTTCATGTTGTGGCTATTCAGCAGCTGGATCTCGTCTCTGTCTACGAGCAGCTCTCTTCCATTTTAGACCTTTCAACATTTAATACTCTCTCAGTGTCACTATCAATAGAGCTTTGAGCGAGCTCAACCTTTCCCTGGAAGTGGTGATTTAATGTGTGAATAATATGGTTATTAGAATGGGTGTCAGGGAAACAGCGTAATATATGTAATATGGAGGCTGATGGGGCTGGAGACACTGAATCTGTCTGGATGATTTCTGGGGCTTCTTTTAACGCTTATGTCAATTATTCTTATGACCTATCATTCAGAGCTGTCTATTACCTTCTAATAATAATAATAATATTTTTCACTTAAAGTTGCACCTTTCACCAGAGGATTTCAAAGAGCTTTGCAAACATTCATTAACACTTTATGAAGTGGGCAGGTAATATATAAATACCAAGTCACATGTCTTTGAACAGCATCCATTAACAGTTCCCTTGACACCACATTCATGTTAGGGAGGAAACTAGAAAAGACCACATAAATGAAAAGTCAGACACCAACATTATCATCATTCACTGGGTGTCCACAGAGCCTGCCAGATATGAGCCTTATCTCTTCAGTGTGGTGGGAAAGGGGGGTTGTTTCCTTCCTCTTGCTAACTTTCCTCACGCACACAGATCCCTCTTCCTGAGATACTGTACAAACATCAGACAGAACAGACAACCAGAATATTGGATTCTTTCTGCCTCCTATTCTTAAAATTCCCATTCCTCGGAGGCTATCTTCATGGGGGAAATTCTAGTTTCTCCATAGATGAACCTTACACAGGAATCCTAAGCCCTTTCGTCTGATGTTGAGGGCAAAACGGAATGAAGGGCAGGGTGCAGTGAGATCAGGAAAGACGTGGAGTCAGGCCCAGGGTGAGGAGAGTTAGAACAAGGAGAACGGCTTGAGTGTGAGCAACAGTTACAGGAGAAGCAACCACAGGAGAGTCCCTAAACTCAAGGTCATAGGTAGCCCAGTTGGATAGTTAATAGTGAAAGGCACAAGTCATTTCTGAAACCCTTATGTCATTCATCTGTATTAAAAAATATATTTAAATCTAGAAGCAATAGCCTATTTTGTATGTTCCCTTGACTTTGTGTGTATGTGTGATATGTGTTTACCTCTTACTAGAATACTCAGCCAGACAGCGTAGGTCACATGCTGGAAATAAATCACCCAGACTCTCCGGCTGTTAACACGATGGACCTTCACATTCACTCACACTAATCATTGTGGGTCCAGGTAGCTCTCCGGGACATCTGTCCTCCACGTGGACGTTTATCATTCCAGACTTCAGTCTTGGGCATCTCTACTTCGTCGCAATGCTGTTGCTCCACCATGATAGGGAAAAGAAGATGAAAAATATGCTTTCAGAAGTTTTCTTCAGAAGCGACACGCATCAATTTTATTCCTACCAGGTTGGGTAAAAGTGAGAGTGTTTCATCCAACCAGTGGAGAGGCAGGAAACCACAGTCTGCATATGTCTAAGGAGGGGAGAGCTGTGAAATACTTGCAGTATTAGCAATGTCTACTGCAACTATTAAGTACAACTTTAATTTGGTATCAAGGTGGTGAAATTTTCTCTACACTTTAAGGCAACATGATCTAGCATGGGACAAGAGT
Source organism: Thryonomys swinderianus (assembly GCA_004025085.1). NCBI lineage: Eukaryota > Metazoa > Chordata > Mammalia > Rodentia > Thryonomyidae > Thryonomys > Thryonomys swinderianus. The sequence goes on along the minus strand of PVIC010005909.1, from coordinate 27,549 downwards.
GTTACCAGACTAAATACAGAGATGTCTCAGTTTGCGAACTGAATATATTCTATGATTTTGAAAAAGATGGCTGCATTTGTGTTCATGCAGGAAAGATGGGGCCGTGGTCATGTTAGTCATCTGAGACAGAATTTGCAAAGAAAAACAAATTTTTGCCAGCCTCTGTTTGTGAAACAAACTGTTTGCACTGAAAGCATTCATGAACCACAGTACCAGCATATAACTGCATCTTCAACATGGCATGGTGACTTCCTGTTTCTTCCTACACAGACCTAAGCTCTGTCCCAACAATTACTCCTCTCATGTTTTTCTTATCTTTATACATTAGTAAAGGTTTTGGGTCAACATATTCCTCTCCTTCTTCAACCCATCTGCCCTTATACAAAAGACTTTTCCTGATTGCAAACATATTGTGAAACAGGGAGAATCCTGCCCACTAATATTTGTGTGTTTACTAAAAATGTTCTATCATATCTCCTTCTTGAAATTCAAAAAGTGATAAGCATTACACTGACTTATGCAATATTCACTCTTGATTACCCACCAGTGCATTATCTATATTGCTTTATAATCATTGTTGACACAATTGGGTTAGGAAGATATTTTTCACCCTAATCTACTATCTCTTTTTTAAGAGAAGACACTTTTCTTAAAGAAGATTCTTTTCCTCAAACAGATTTTGTGTTCTTTATGTCAGAAAAAGCATGAAACAAAAATATACCATCTTCCTTCTCAGCTCATGGCCAGAAACCTCTATCTTCCTCCCACCCCTTTTGAGCTCAGTGGCCCCATTAGTCTTTCATGCCCATCTGGAAGCTGATTCAGGACACAGTGCATGCTTTTGAGGGGGAAAAAAACCCAAGGTAAGGGAGAAGGATAGGAAAATTTTTTCATGTCACAATCAGGTTCCTGGCAACCTTTCACTCTAATGATTTTAGCAATGGAAAATATGGATTTGAGAAAGATGAAGGACAGAAGGCTGGCCCCACTACTCCCTAGCTATGGTACTCAAACAATTTGCTGAATTTTTTTTAGCTCTCCATTTACCAATTCTTAGAAAGGAAAGAGTACTGCCAACACTGTAAGATGATCGTAGGGAATATGTGAAGTGATTTATATGAAATGGCACAAAGAAGATAATGAAAACTTACCTCCTTAGTAAAGTTTGTTTTCCCTCCCTCCGTCCCTCCCTTCTTCCCTCCCTCCCTCTCTCTCCCTCTCTCTGTCTCTGTGTCTCTGTCTTTGTGTGTCTCTCTCTGTCTCTGTCTCTGTTTCTATCTCCCCCCCCCCCCCTCTCCCCCTCCCTCCTCTTCTCC
>PVIC010005909.1:0-17208 GCA_004025085.1 Thryonomys swinderianus | reverse complement strand
GAGGCTTGCCTGGGCTTCATTGTGAGCTCAGGGCCAGCCTGAGTTACAAAGTGAGACCCTGTCTCAAAAAAAGAAAAAGGCCAGGTATGTAGCTCACTGGGACAGCCTGAATTCAATCCTCAGTACCACAAAATAAATAAATAAGCGAACAAAGGCCGTGGTACAGGAACAGGCCTGTTTACAGCAGAACACAAGTGGGACTCCGGCTTTGTGTGCGAGGGGCAGAGTGTGGACTGCTGTGCTTCGCTCACCACTCTGAGAGTGACTCCTTCCCAGGTGCCAGGAGGAAGGCTTCCAGGAGGGCCCCTGGAGGGAAGAGGATCAGCTTCCGCCTGCTCCCTTTTGTTTGTACTTGGCCTCTCAGATCTGTTTGTCTGTCATTGACAGCTGTGCGTCCTCTCCCAGTCAGTAAGCAGACACAATGGGCCTATGGCCAGAACCCGCAGGAGGTCTTGGTTTCTAGGTCGAGACCAGCTAGGTCAGAACTAGGAGGGTAAGGAGAGTTTGGAAAGAGGTAGAGGCCTTGGCACATCGCCCACTCGAGAGTCAGCTTGGTGCTTTTCATATTCTCTGCAGAAGGGCAGGGCAGTTAAGTAGCACCCAAGGACTTCCAACAACAACTGATTTCTAATAATAAGCCATGCTAGCAAGTGTCTCAGATACTTAGACATTCGAACATATCAGCATCTAAAATCAAGACGATCATAAAAACAAGAGGACTCTTCAACTGTCTCACCAAGACACAGAAGCAGATCTGAGAGCCTTTTTTTTTTTGAGACAGGGTCTCACTCTGTAGTTCAGGCTGGCCCTGAGCTCACTATGTAGCCCAGGCCAGCCTCGAACTCAGCAGTCTTCCTGTCTCTGCCTCCCAAGTGCTGGGATGACAGGCGCGAGCCACCACACCTGGCTGTGAGCCTATTTTTGCAAGTACTAAGATTTTCAAAATTTCCAACCAAGAAATAGTCCATAGTCCTCACTGTAACAAATAAGAAGTAAAACTACTGAATATGTAGTCTAATGTTCATGAACATTTTCAAACTGATATTGAACATCTTCTGTGATGTGTAACTGAGAAAGATACCATGTTACTTTAGTGGTATTTCTGGCAAAAATGCATAACATGAAACAAACCATAAGGAAAGAATCAGACAAACCCAAAAGGATGGAATTTTATGAAATAATGGCCTATAGTCTTCAATAATCTCAGTGTTAAAAATACAAAGAAAAACTGAGGAATGGTTGCAGATTAAAGGAATATACGGTCTAAATGCACTGTGTAGGATTTTATGAAGGAAAAGACAGTTCCAGGGAAAAACACTTTAGGATAATTAGCACAATTTTAATGTAGGTTGTTATTAGATAATAGCCTTTTAGCTGTGTGAAATTTTCTAGATTTGGTAAGTTCACAATGGCAATGCACTAATAATCTTAGGAAATATTTGTTGTTACTGTTATGATCTACAATGTATTCTCATTAATTCAGAAAAAAATAGAGAAATAGAAAAGAAAAGAAATATATCATATATAATTAATTAGAGTATAGGATGGATACAGGAAACAAATATGACAAACTATTAACCATGTTCCAATGTAGGTGATCAGATAAGGCATCTGATTTTACCACCCTTGCAACTTTTTTAAATTGAATTCTTTATGGGCACATTTTATAAACAGCTCACAATCACATTCAACATTGGGAAATTTGTATCAGTATATGACACAAGTTAATTCTCATTTTTACCTATATCCTTACCCACCCCACAACCTCCAACCCCCTATATACATGTTTTTTTCTTTTTCTTTCCAAATCATATTTACTCTTTCCCCTCATTACTTTCCCCTACCACATCCCTTGCAACTTTTTATTAGGGTTGAACATTTTCAAATAAAAAGATTAAATTTTTTTTTCTAAAAAAAAGGATGCTTCTCAAAAAGATACCATAATTCTTATGTATTCTTAAAACTCCAAATGAGAATTGAGCCCTGCGGATGTCATAAGAGGTAGAAATAGCTTTGTAATAAATACCTTGTGTTTCAGTGCACTCAGGCTGAAGTCCTCTTGTACAGGAATCTTACTGTCTGAACATAGTTTCCCAATCTACGCATCAAAAACAGACAGTGCCAAAGTGCGAGTTAGGAAGTGTGGCCCGTAAGTGAGCTTCCTTTGACTGACTCTGTCATGGGGCCATTTCAGCCTTCTGTGAACTCCATCCCTCCCTTAGCTTGCATCTTTCCCTCTTCCCCTGACTCTGTCTGCTGCTATACTGCAAGCACAGCTGATCCTTCATAATGGCATGAATTTTTTAAAAAGTTATTCAAGGGGCCGGAGGGTTAGCTCAGTGGTTCCGGCGCCTGCCTTGCAAGCGCAAGGTCCTGAGTTCAATCCCCGGTAACCACATATAATGCTGGGCGTAGAGACATGCCCACCAATAATCAACACCGCATACCACAGTGCCGGACGTGGTGGCTCACGCCTGTCATCCCAGCACTCGGGAGGCAGAGACGGGAGGATTGCTGAGTTCGCGGCGGCTTGCCTGGGCACCACAGTGAGCTCAGGGCCAGCCTGAACTACAAAGCGAGACCCTGTCTCAAAAAGCAAAAAAAAAAAAAAAAAAAAAAAGTTATTCAATACTCACAATCATCAGTATCACAGATTATGTTTTTAAAATATATCACATTGCCCTCAGGGCTTTGTCCCAGAGACTTGTGCCTAAGTCCAGTTTATGACAATACTGCTAGTTTATAAATATTTCCTTGATAGACACACTAGATAATGTTGGGGTAAAATTTCAATGTATAATTATGACTATTTCATATAATTCATTTCTATCACCAATGTCAGGAAATGTGCAAATTCTTAGTTATATGGCCACAATATGTTTCTCCCTCTTTACCAGCCCATTTATAAGCCAATGCAACATTTCATGGACCCTTGGTGTGAGGTGCTTTACCCTGTAAACATCATCTTACTAGATACTTGCTACATTGTTAGATGTACCATGTTTCCATTATAAAGACAAGAAAATTGGGGCTCACAACATGAAGTTACCAGCCTGTGGACACACAATCTGTTGACAGCAGAGCTAGAATTTGATCCCAGGTCTACCTTACTGCACAATCCAGATCTTAATATCATTCCACAGCTGCTGCTATAGATTTAGTAGTTTGTCCCCCTGTGGTTGAGGCGCTAAAGTCCTGGTCATCACAGGAGCAGTACTGAAGTGGTGGGACCTGTAAGTGGTACTAATTACGTCACAGGAGCATCACCGCTGGAAGGTATCCGTGCAGGTCTTATGGAGCTGGATTAGTTCTCCCGAGAAAAGATTGTCATAAGGGAGCCTGACACATATGCTACTCATCATGCTCACATGTTTTCCCACCACTGTGATGACACTGCCTGACACTCACTGGAGTTTAACTGATACCAGCAACAAGCTTTGTTTCTTCCCAGTACTGAGGACTGAATTTTTTATTTTTAGAAAGATCCTGAGAAAGTTGCTTAGATGCCCAGGCATATCTTATTATGATTCCTGGCTCAATCTCCCAGAGTACATACTGAGATCAAAGGCATGCACCACCATGCATGCCTAGCACCAAATTCTTGAACCTCCAGCTCTGTGAGTGAAACAAATTTCTTTCTTTATAAAGTATCAAGGCTCATGTATTTTGCTGTAACAACATAAAATGCACTGACACACCTATGTCCCATCAACTACCAAGCACCATCCTGGATTTCAACAGGCCAACATGAAGCCATGCAGAGACATCAGAGCCTTAAGAAAACTCTAGAATATGTCAAACAAAAAAGCAAAGACATTTCCTACTATAGAAAGAAAGTCTTTTCTGTAAATCCTCACTTTTTTGCCTAGATCATTTGAACTTCCCACTAAGGAAAAGAAAAAGGTCAATGTATTTTTTACCTTTGTTCCCTTCCTAAGCTTTTCACGGACAACTGAAATGGTCCTTGGAACAGAATCATGTTCTTCCGCCACCCATCCTAAAGTTCAAAATGTTTATTTTATACAGGCTGCACCAAAAACTTTAGGACATAACTCACACATTAAAACTACCAACTGAATATGAAAATCTGAATACATACCACATAAGTAATGGCACTAAAAATCCAATGATATTTTAAAGATTTAGTATTTATCATTGTAACACAACTTTTATGTTTGATGTTGTACAAAGCTATGAGCTCACTTCTGAATCAATGCTACTTTATTGCTTGCTGTTATATTTATGGAATGTTACTGTGAACAAAGCAAGGAAGGCCAAGCCTATTCCCAACATAATCTATAAATAATGTAAGTAAATAAACCAAGTAAATCTTCATGAACCAATACATTATTTACTATTCTTGTTGCTGAAGTATGAGTTTAAATTTTTGTTACATATTAATCTAAGATCTTAGTCTTTTTTAAGTCTTCATGGGGAACTCAAATCCTAAAACTTAACTCAGAATTAAACTTACAAGCCATTTGATTCTATAACTAAAACTCATACTGCTGTCCTGAATTAGAAACCAGAAACAGGACAATTGAAACAATATCTAGCTTGGGATTTAGCTCAACTGGTACCATGCCTACCTTGGAAGCATAAGGGGCCGAGTTTGAGCCCTAGTACTATAAAAAAAAAAAAGGAAGCATACATTAATGGTCTACAATTATACTCCAAAAATCTTAGCATCAAATAAATGTTTTTGCTACACTGGATTTTGCAAGACAAAATCACAGGGCTAGGAATTTATCTCACTGGCAATGCTATTTTAATTTTCCCATATTACATTCCAAGTGAGAATCACTCAAACTTTCCTTAAATTCTACAGAGTATTTAATGATCTATTACTGTGTTCTAAAAAATAAACATTGAGTCCTACCATGATGCCATCTCCTATTCATATTAGAATACCACAGTGAAGGGTCTTCTCACACCCAAAAAATAATAATGCATGGAGTAGAGACTGAAACAGCAAGAAAAGTAAACAAATAATTTTTTTTAAGACAGGGTCTTGCTTTGTAGTTCAGGCTGGCCCTGAGCTCACTATGGTATGTGACACAACATCTGGTCATCTCTGGTCTTTGTAAATTGCTCAGTCTCAAGCATTCTGTTACAGAAGCACAAAATAAAGACACAAGAGAACTAGTCAGGAGATAGAGCCCAGTAATGTGAACAGTCTTAAAGAAAGGAGGTGAGTGTAATGTTAGGCAACTACCAAAGAGTAGATGTCATCCCTTGCAGAGAGCAGTGGCTCAGAATGACCGTGAAGAACAAAAGTCCATCAAGAGAAGGACCCGTGCAGAGAACAGTTACCAAGGGATGGCAACAGAAGTGAGGCCGAAATAAGAAAAGTGCAAACAAACCAAAGGGAAGTGTATCCACGTCTCCGGGCAGCTAGGGTGGCAAGAAGGACTCAGGCAGAAGGGACAGTGGGGAGGAGCTGGAGAGACACCCCTGAACTGAAGACATCCCGACTGGGAGGCAAGCCCACCTGCTTCCACCCCAGGGTGGCCCCTGCTTGGGCCCTGCTCCTGACAAGCAAGCAGAGGCCACCTCGTTCAGTTCCAGGAAGCTCAAGCTTTTACTGAGAAAACTTTATCCTCATATCCTCTAAAAGTTCTATAGCTTTGCTATTTATTCATGTTTATCATCCCTGAATTCTCTGAAATCAAAGTGACAGAAGAGATCTACAGAGGTTCCCCAGCCAGTTCTCTGCCTCGAAAGAAAAGTAAAAAACAAACTGCTCAGGACAGGAATGGCAAACTTAGTGTGTGATCAGGACCTACACAGACTGATGAAGAGGGTGAAAGTTAACTTCTACCTACAATTACAACATTTTCACGGTGTGAGTTTAAAGGGCTTTATTTTCCCAAAGCCTAACATTTATTTCAAGCTCTCTGTACCTGCTCTCTCCATTAGGCTAGCCCTCAGTAAAGTACTACGGGAAAAGATTATAATAAATAATCTAAGTAATCAAGGATTCAGAACAGTATAATAATCAATTAGAACTCTTATTAAAGATTTACTTATAGGAGGGCCAGAGATTTAGCTCAGTGGTTCCGGTGCCTGCTTTGCAAGCACAAGATCCCTGGTTCGATCCCCAGTAACCACATACAACAATACAGGGCGTGGTGACTCATACCCACCAGCAATCAGTACCACACACAATGCCAGGTGTGGCGGCTCACACCTGTAATCCCAGCACTCAGGAGGCAGAGGCAGGAGGATTGCTGAGTTCGAGACTTGCCTGGGCTCTAGCCTGAACTACAAAGTGAGACCCTGTCTCAAAAAAATAAATAAAAAGATTTACCTCTAGGATAGATTGGAGTAGAAAAGAGAATAGTTGCCAGCCAACAAGATTATTAATTGGGCCAATCAAAGGGATGGTAAGAAGAGGATAGGAAACTGATATTTTAAAACTTTTATTGATCTATATGAGGAAAACATGCTTATCCTAAGTCACTGAGGTTTGAAACAACTGGACATGCTCAGCACCGAGAAGAAATTGAGCATTACCAGGAACTTCTCAGGTGCTTTCTGATCTTCTCTTCACCCGAGGCAACTACTTTCCTAAGTTCTAATATCACTGATGAGTTTTGCCTGCCTTTGAGCTTTATGCAAATGGAATCACAGAGTGTGTTCTTTTATATCTGGCTTCTTTTGCTTAACGTTATGTTTGTGAGCTTTGTCATCCTGTTGCACTCAGTGACAGTTATTCATTCTTCTTGCTTTATAGTATAAGAAGTCATCTTGTAAATGTCGATACTGACCCTCAGGATGGAATTCCAAGCATGCTTAAAGAGAAGAATAAAAACTCATCCCTAGAGTAAAATTAACTCCCTTGGCTGAAATCATTTTTATTTTGTGCGTTGAGCACTGAACTCATAATGTATTCCCTTAGTCTATCATATTTAATTTGAAATTTACATGTGAGCTACTCTTAACGTCAGAATACAGACAGATAGTTCAAGTCATGACCCTTTCCTTCTACCAAAGGAATAAAGCCAAGCTGTTCTGCGCCAGTTTTATTTCTTCTATTACAAGTAACTACGCTTGAAGATACATCAACAACAGCTGCCACCAACTCATCCTCTGGGGACTCATGCAGCTCAGCCAGTCATTCAGTTGCTGGCATTTGTTCACAGGTTGCAAACATCCAAAAATGTTTGGATTCATGATCTAGACAATTTTAAGCCTTGCAAACACCTACACACCGAGGCAGGGGCTACCTCTGCTCTCTAATTGCTGAGTGTGTGCTTTGTCCATTCTGCCAGTTTGCCTCCCCTATATGACTTGGCCCACACCAGACACCTAGGGAACAGTGCTATGGGATCAAAAGGCTCCTGATCCTCACTAGAGTGTAAATCACTCCTGGTTTTCACTTTAATGGCAAGAACACGTAAATAAGACAGGTGAAAGTTGGCATCAGTTTGACTCTAGGCATCATGCCAGGTCCAGCAAAGTAGTCATGACCAACCAAGGAAATTTTCTGTTTACTCAGGGAGGAACCAAAGAGTTTAAAACAAGAAAATATTTTCAGGACTGTGATACTTATGGCTCATTACAATCGCTTGTAAAATCCTCAAAAGTCTTCTAAATTCATAGGGGGGAAAATAATTCCCTTTTGAATAGAGTTAGTGTCCTGTGACCACACTGCGGCATGTGGGAAAGCCGAAGGGCCCTGTGTTCTAAGTTAGAAGACATGCAGCTGGAGCCTGGCACCAGGAGCAGGGGGACCAGTGTCCTTTCAGAACTTTGCAGACTCTAGGACTCTTCCCTTTGGAGCCTGATTCCACCTCATTTCACAACTAAAGGGCATTTAAAGCTAAGTTCTACAAATTGTGCTCATTTTCCAAGGTGTGGGTTTCTTTAAACATTGGTAATTTGAATCTGAAGGTAAATATAGGAGAGTCGAGTGTCTGGAACACTTGAGTATTAGAACAGAGTGTTACAATTGAGAAGTCTTAGTTCCTAGAATACTCCTGAAAAATATTGTCCACTTAGAGAACTTTCTCATTCTCATAAAGCCAAATTTCAGGACCAGAAATTTAGCTCCGAGGTTCTGGCAGCTGCCTTGCAAGCGCAAGGACCCTGGTTCGATCCCCAGTAACAACATACAACAATACTGGGTGTGGTGACTCATACCCACCAGCATTCAGTACCACACACCACAGTGCCGGGCATGGTGGCTCATACCCGTAATCCCATCACTCAGGAGGCAGAGGCAGGAGGACTGCTGAGTTTGAGGTTTGCCTGAGCTACATAGTGAACTCAGAGCCAGCCTGCACTACAAAGTGAGACTGTCACAAAAAAAAAAGGCAAGAAAAAGAAAAGAAATATGTGTTTGTTTTGACAAATAAACACTGTAACATTGAAGCATATGTCTCCTTCTCTGCTTTCCTCCATTCTCACTCTCTTCTGGAGAAAATCAATATTGAAAACCTGTACCAACTTTTTCTCTGCATATAAAACAGGAATACAAAACTTTAATCACTCTCTTCACATTATCCTGTACTTTGCCTTTTCCTCCTTTAATTACCCCTTGGATATACCTCCAAGCCAACAGATACAGGTTGAATCCATCTTTTAAATGAAATTCCATGTATAGACATTCCTACTCAATAGTTCCGCTGATGGACAATGAGGTTTACTTTCCTGTTTTTCATTGTTGTTGCTATTGTTGTTTATCAATAAAAACAGTAAATATCCTGGCATAAATAAATAAATATTCTAGCATGTGTTCTTATAGACTGCTGCTTTCTGTTGCACACTCAGTTTGCAGGTTAGAGCTGAATTACATTATTCATTTTAATAGATATTGACACACATTACTTTCTATAATCCATCTGGACTTCTATATGATGGAGTAAAGATTATACGTTTTGTTTTCTTCCACATATATAGCAAGTTTCACCAGCAACATTCATGAAATAACCAACATTTTAAAAGGCCACAGTGCTACTTTTGATATACAGTAAGGCTTCATAAACACTGGGACCTTTCTCTGGAGTTTCTACTCTGTTCTTTTGATTATTTATTTTACTTAATATCTGTAAAATGATTTTTATTACAGTAGCTTTAAAATTAATATTTGGTAAGTTACTCATTCTGTTACATAATTTTCTTGGTTATTTTGACACCTATTCTTCCATTTCAACTTTATTTTATCTAAAAAAAGGGCGAAGGATTTAGCTCAGTGAAAACCCCCATTACAATTTTGAATAGAGTTCCAAATACATATTTATTGACTCAGAATGAACTAAACATTTTCTTTTTAAATCTTTAATGTCAATGATTACATCTTTCCATATATCAAATTATGTGACTTTTAAAGGGGCTACTAATGTTGTGAAATTATTTCTAACTATTTTAAAGTTTTGTTTCTATTACAAATGTGATATTTTCTCAGAGTTCATTTGTAGCTGACTGCAACCAGGAAAAATTATAGTTTTTGTATTTATCATATATCTATACACACTATCAAACTTGCTTACAAAATATAATAATTCTTATTTTCTTGGGTTTGCTAAATATTCAGTCATATCATCTGCAAATACAGAAATTTAGATTTTCATTCATTCATTCATTCATTCATTTTGGAAGAGTCTTGGCATTTGTTCAGCTGGTCTAGAAATCATGGTGATCCTACCACCTCAGCTTTGAGATCACAGGCAAGCACCACGTCTAACCTAATCTCTTTAATATAGTATTTATATCTATTTATTTTTCTAATTGTACAGTACTTTAAGTCAATATAAATAATTGTGATCATAGAAAAGATCCCTGTGTTTAAATAAAATAACTTCATCATTTGATTGCTTATTATATTTGATTTTGAGATTTTGATGGTTTATTGTTGTATTTAAGAAAAAGTCTCACTAAATTGCCCCTAATCAGTCTGAAGTTCAGAATCTTCCTGCCTCAACCTTCCAAGTAGCTAGGCTCATACAACACACTCGGCTAACGGTTTTGTTGTGTGTAAATGAAATTTCTTTTTTTTTTTTTTTGAGACAGGGTCTGACTTTGTAGTTCAGGCTGGCTCTGAGCTCACTATGGAGCCCAGGCAAGCCTCGAACTCAGCAATCCTCCTGTCTCTGCCTCCCGAGTGCTGGGATGACAGGCGTGAGCCACCACACCTGGCTAAATGAAATTTCATATATTTCCATTTTGTTTATAGTTTTATCAAGATTGGCTATTTAATTATAAAAATTATATTATGGCATTGATTCTTTTACTGCTTTTAGTGTGTTGACTTGAGAATTATATCATAGATTTTTCTGATATTAAAACATTTCACAGTTGGATAAGGTGGGACATGCTTGTAATTCCAGCCCTTCAAGAGGCTGAGGCAGAAGGACCACAAGTTCAAAGTTAGCTGGGTAACTCAGTAAGACTTGTCTCAAAATAAAATTTTAAAAGGTCCTGGTGTAAAGCTCAGTGGTAAAACACTGCCCGGCTTTATGAGGCTCGGGGACTCAATCCCCAGTACTGAAAAAAAAAAAGATTAATTAATTATGGTTTTGTTTTTGTCTTTTGAGACACTATCTTGGTATGTAATCCAGACTGGCTTTGAGCTCAGAATGTAGCCCAAGCTGACCTCAAACTCACAGTGATCGTCCTGCCTCAGCCTCCTGAATGCTAGGCTAACAGGCCATGTGCCATCGTGCATGGTTTATTTAATTAAATTTTTTAAATCCCTTACTTATGGAAATAAACACTGTGTTAGTAGAAATAGCATATTCAGGGCCAGAGGGTTAGCTCAGTGGTTCCAGCGCCTGCCTCGCAAGCGCAAGGTCCTGAGTTCGATCCCCGGTAACCACATATAATGCTGGGCGTGGAGACATGCCCACCAACAATCAACACCACATACCACAATGCCGGACGTGGTGGCTCACGCCTGTCATCCCAGCACTCGGGAGGTAGAGACAGGAGGATTGCTGAGTTCGAGGCTTGCCTGGGCACTATAGTGAGCTCAGGGCCAGCCTGAACTACAAAAGCAAGACCCTGTCTCAAAAAGCAAAAAAAAAAAAAAAAAGAAAAAAAGAAATAGCATATCCATTTGTGTGTGTGTGTGTGTGTAGTGCAAGAATTGGCAAACTAAAATTTAAGTTAGACTTTTTGCATTCATATTTATAAGTGAAACCAATATGTAATTATTAGACTGTTATGGTTGTATAAAATAATTAAAGGACCCATACCATGGGCTAGAAGTAAATAACACGAATTTTCATTTTACTTTGCCATAACTTAAAGACGTTTTAGGCAAAGTATTTCTGTTGTACACCTTTTAAATTTAACAAGGAGTCAATATCCAGAAAGTACATAACTAAAGTCTAGCAGCCCACTTGGGGGCAAAGCTAGGAGTGAAACACACTGACTCCAGGCCTGGTGTCTGGTCTCCTATTTTCCACCTCTTCTCCCCAGGGATGGTCCTAAACCCTGCCCTAAACAAGGGTGAGCACGCCACAGCAGGGCCAACCAAAGGAAGCTGTCCTTTGGAGAATGCACAGTACACCAGGCACAGATCTTGCAAAGCATAATTATGAACTGCTAGGAAGCTATAATAGATTTATTTCCTTGGTGTTTGGACCTTTGAAACAGGAAGGCCCAGATGGAACAAACAGTTCCCTGCCAGCATATCAAGAAGGCAGATTTGCAAGGGACAACTGTGTTGAGAAAAAAAAAAAACTAAAGTAATGCTAGTTTGTGCACATGTATTCCTTTATAACATATAATTAGTTTATAGAGGTTAAAACATATATCAAAGATTATACTGTACATCTCAAGGGTAGCGGACCACTCAGTAACCCTTTGAATCATATACTCTGTATGTGACTTTACAGTATTTATCATTGTCATTGCAGTTATCTGTGCTTGAATCTTATGGAGAAAGGACACATCTTTCCCTCTGGTATAAAGAGCAGCTCCACTGACCACAAGGTTAGTCACAGTGTTCAGTCCCCCTCTCTAAGTATAAAATGTGCAGTGCTCCCTAGGCAAAGCCCTCCATAGCAATTGTACACAATCGCCTTGTGCGACAGTGGCATTCTTTTTAGAGGCAAATCAGTGTGAACTCCCAATATCCCAAATTAGATCAAGCAGACAAGTTCAAATGAGTTGGCCATTAATTACTCACCATCGCTGGCCTGAGTTTGAAACCAGCAGTTCTCATTTTTCAATGGGCTGACACTCCGGAAGGCACCATTTGTCAGGAGACCTCCTCTGTATTTTTCCTTTTTCCCCCTCATTGTTTCACTGAATTAACCAAAGCATTATCAAATAAGTTGCTAAATACAGATATTAGTTCATTTGTAGCTAATTATTACAGGTAAATGGTGCAGTAAATGAAGTACTCCTACACCCTCCTTGGCTTTTTTTTAAGCTTTTGTGATGTTCTCCAGGTAAATCCCATGCATAATGTAAGAGTGGCAATGTTGTTTGCATAATAAGCTATTTTCTACCACAGAAGCAGAAACATTTTATCGCTATAGAGAAAGCTCAAATTATGAATACATTTTCATATAAGTTGATTTATGTGAAAATTACAAATAAATGCAGAGCCTGGCTGCAAGTGAATTGTTTGCTCCCAGTTCAAGGAGTGGTGTTATTTGAAATTAAAAAAGAAAACAACCCTACCACATACTGCTAGGAGAAATATTTTTAGTTATTCAGACTGAAGCACATACAAGAAGATAGGCACTGCCTGGCCTGGCAGTAGGATCTGAGGATCTGAGGTTACTCAAGTTAAAACAAAGTTGTCTGCTGATTTCAATATATATATATATATATATATATATAGTATTTATATATGTGTATATGTGTATGTGTAATATTTATATATACACATATATGTGCACATATGCGTGTATATAATATATACATATATGTATATATATTATATACACACATATATAATATATATACATATATCTGTGTGTATATATGTATGTATATATAGTATGTGTGTTGCTGATACACTTGCCTGCATTTGGCATAGATTCTCAATAAACTCTATTTCTTTGAATAGTCCAAGGAGGTTGAAGAAACAAATGGATCCCCATTGTCACCTCTACACATTAAAAGCTGAATGTGTGTTCAAAACATAAAAGTGACTTTTTGTTGTTTTTGAGCCAGGGTCTCGCTTTGTAGTTCAGGCTGGCCCTCAGCTCACTATGTAGCCCAGGCAAGCCTTGAACTCAGCAATCCTCCTGCCTCTGCCTCCCGAGTGCTGGGATTACAGGCGTGAGCCACCACACCCAGCACTGTGGTATGCCGTATTGATTGTTGGTGGGCATGAGTCTCCATGCCCAGCATTGTATGTGGTTACTGGGGACCGAACTCAGGACTTGCGCTTGCAAGGCAGGCGCCGGAACCACTGAGCTAACCCTCCGGCCCAAAAGTGACTTCTTATAGTGCCCAAAGCTTCCCAGACACCTGCACGGTTCATAAAGGGGAATGTATGGTCTTAATTCCAGGCAGAGTCATTTCTAAGACATCAGGATATGTCATTGTTTAGTAAGTTATTTTCCAGTCACAGCAGAGGCAAAAATCATGTAAATGGATGAGCCTTATTAAACCTGATTTCCTGGACTCAGGTATTAAATGTCCAGACAAGGGTCTCTACTATATCCAGCCTACTTTCTTGTTTTGTTTTACCTATTTGCAGGTCTTGTGTTGATTCTGTGCTTTCTCTCTAGTGTTATAACAGCAGAGTTCATGATGGGTGAAAATATGCAATGTTAGGTAAAGCAGTGTTTTAATGCACTGTCTTAAACTTTCAAATTCAGTATGTCAGTAAAGGGGGTAATGCACCCCACCTTTCCTGCACAATTTGGACTTTAGTCTATTGCAAATCTGGTCCTTGGGACAAAGAAGTCAAGAGTCTGAAACTGAAGATTGGTCTATGTCACTTCCTCTTCTACTGATATGTACAAATAGGCCAAGCATAAGCACACTTCTCAAATGAAAAAAATGCTGCTATAGTTTACATCCCTTATTAATTCAGAAAAACAAAATAAGAAGGTCCTCAAAGTAAAAATATTCTATGAAACCACTTATACAAGGTGCCTAGAATCTAGGAATTCACAAATTCACATAGATGGAAAGCACAATGGTGGTTGTTGAGCTCAGGGCAGGGAGGACCTAGGAGTTACTTCTTAATAGGTACAGTTTCAGATAAGAGTTCTGTGGGTAGATGCTGGTGATGGTTCACTAGAATGGAATGTGAGTGTACTTCATGCCACTGAAATATGTGCTTTAAAATGCTTAAGCTGGAGGGGGTTGGGGCGAGGTTATTTTATTTGTTTATTTTTTTGCTGATGGTTTCGAGGATTCAACTACATCCACAGCTGCCTTTTAAAAAATTATCTATTTTGGGAAGGATCTTGCTCAATTGCCCAGGATGCGCTCAAACTTGTGGTTCTCCTGCATCAGCCTCCTTGAGTGCTGGGATTATAGCTGTGTGTTACACACACTCCACTAATTTTTTTTTTTTGAGACAGGGTCTCACTTTGTAGTTCAGGCTGGCTCTGAGCTCAATATGTAGCTCAGGCAAGCCTTGAACTCAGCAATCCTCCTGCCTCTGCCTCCCGAGTGCTGGGATTACAAGCATGAGCCACCACGCCCAGCACTGTGGTATATGGTTACCAGGGATTGAATCAGGGACCTTGTGCTTACCAGGCAGGCATTGGAACCACTGAGCTAAATCTCTGGCCCACACTCAGCTAAATTTTATGTTTTGTGCATTTTATCACATACAAAAAAGAAGGAGAGATATTAAGCTATACTTATAAGTACCTTTTATAAATGTAAGATTTTCAATTTTTTTCTTTTGGTTTATTGGAGGTTTTTGTTATTGCTTTGTTTTATTTTGTTTTGAGACAGGTTCCCACTATGTAGTTCAGGATGATCTTGAACTGACTATGTAACCCAGGCTGCCCTCGAACTCAAAGTGATCCTGCAATGCCACCTTCCAAAGTGCAAGGGTTACAGGCATGTGACACTATGCCAAGAAGATTTTCTAATTTAAATAGAACAGTTTTTGTGTCATGGATTTGTTGACAACTAGGCAGGTAATTTTTAATAGCTATAAATCCAGAAAAATGTCCTTGCCACATTTAAACAACAGCAAACGTGCCTCTAGTGCTACTTTTTGCTTTACAGATCAAACCTTTGGAAAAAAAACCTTGAAGAAACCAGCCAACATTGTGGAGTCATCATCACCCCTTTTGCATGACCTAGAATAAACTCTGCTTATTACAGTACTAAATTATCTGGGGGTGCAGCTCAGTATGAAGTCTTGGTTCAATACTCACTATAAAAAAAGAGCCATGACACTGCATATACTCAAGAATGAACCCCTTCTACATGTAATGAGTCTTTCCTGCATTAATATGGAAGTTTATTCAAGAAAAGCCCTTGCTCTGTTTGCTCGGTAAGACACTGCTTGAGAATTGTCCTTACTGTGCTGCATGCTGCAATCTCTTATCTCATGATTGTCTTTACTTGCTTTGTTCACATAGAGGGGAGAGAACACCTGGTTATTAGCATCCACCATATCTCTGTGTTCTGATATATTCTAGAGATGCAGCATTTATTACTAGAGACAGGTGCCCTGCTCGAATACAGTTGAGTGGTGGGGGTGGGGTGGGGTGGGGTTATATAAATCCATTACAAATTCTGAGGCTGTGGGAAGAAAAGTGGTAGCTGTCCAAGATCATTTAGAGATCCCTATTCTGCTAACTTCACCTGATGGGTCAGAAAATGACTTCCTGAGGTGTTATCTCACTGTGCCCAACCAATAAGAATTTCTGCCTGGTCTAATGTTGTTTATTTTTGAAGACACTATGTCTGTAGGCCACAAGTCCATCTTTAGGTGGATCAGCCAAAACTGGTTGGATTAAAATGGCTGTGACAGTGACCACCAGACGTCCTCTATCTTCACTACAGTCATCTGCATGTTAAGCAGTACCCTTTGGACAGCTGACGGTTCCTGTGATCTTCACCGAAAGGGAAATAAAATGAAAAAAAAAGAAGTGGCACTCAAAATTCTCTTACAATCTAACCAATTTTCAGAAAATACATGACTGTATTTCCCCTTTATTAGCTATTCATTTCTTTTATCCTATATCTGTAACCTCCCAACCCCCAAAAGGGGTTAATTAGACAGTGTTCCTCCCACCTCTATTCTTTGATCAGAAATAACCCTTCTTAAGCTTTCAACAGGGGCTCAGTCTTGTAATTGACTCCACAATTCTGAGAAGAAAAGGACCCAGTTTTGTTAAAAAATCAGAAATAGAAGTGGCATTGAAGCTAAAATTTGAAGCTTGAAGTTTAGTAGAAGAGAAGCTCCTGTTAGAGCTTAGTGCCAGCACTTTCAGTGTATCATCTCCCCACTAAAGGACACTGGATTCCCAAGATGCCTGTCAATGAGCAGTTTCCCGAGGATTCATACAGAAGACAAGTATCTTTCTCTTTGTTTAGTTTCAGCTACCAAAGGAAATGAGTCCAGATTCTAGGTCAAGGTCAGTGGTAGGAGAGATGGGATTTTATTTTATTCTATTTTATCTGTAGAAATGGAGACTGAGCTCAGGACCTTGTTCATGCCAAACAAGTGCTCTGCTACTGAGCTATATATCCAGTCTTTGTATTTTTCACTTAGAAACAGAGTCTCACTAGATTGTCCAGACTGGTCTCGAAGTTGTGACACTACTATCTCTGCCTTCTAAGTAGCAGCTATTACAGGTTTGTGCCTTTGGATCTGACTGAAATGGCATTTTAATCTTCCGCTTTCTCTTTCCTTTCCAAACCTCTCATTGTATGTCATATACAGAGTGACAGAATTCTCTAGAAGCCCAATAAAGTCCTTTTATAAAATTACAAGAAATTTTAAAAAGCAAAATGGTTGGATAAGTTTGTTATTTGGATAACAAAGTAATAGTTTATTATTATAGTTTATTTGGATAACAAAGTAATAGTATATTCATATGTTCATCTATCTTTCTACACCTGTATTTCTACCATTCAGTTGTTTATAGCCCTCCAGCAATTTTCTATCATTAATATTTTCATTATCCCTCAAAATGGCATAAGGAAGAAGTACGTCTTCCCAATTCTCCCTCTCCCTCTCTTTTTCTCTCCTATCTCCAGTAAACGATAAACTTTAAAAGGTAAGGCCCAGGGCTGGTGGGTTAATTCAGTGGTTCCGGC
>PVIC010005908.1:20511-56092 GCA_004025085.1 Thryonomys swinderianus | reverse complement strand
TGGGCGTGGAGACACGCCCACCGACAATCAACACCGCATACCACAATGCTGGACGTGGTGGCTCACGCCTGTAATTCCAGCACTCGGGAGGCAGAGACAGGAGGATTGCTGAGTTCGCGGTGGCTTGCCTGGGCACCATAGTGAGCTCAGGGCCAGCCTGAACTACAAAGTGAGACCCTGTCTCCAAAAAGCAAAAAAACAAAAACAAAAACAAAAAACAAAAAATTGAAACATAGCAAACAAAATACTTAACTGTTGATGTTTCTGGGTTGTGAAATGCTGGGGGGTATTTATTTTTAAATTTACTTCTCTATTTTTATACTATACAATAAGCACATATCACATTGAATCTAGGGACAAGGTGGCTTATAGAAATAAAAAAAGTACTGGGTCAGAGATTTAGCTCAGTGGTTCTAGCACCTGCCTAGCAAGCACAAGGTCCCTGGTTCAATCCAAAGTAACCAAATACAACAATATGGGTGTGGTGACTCATATTCACTAGCAATCAGTACCACATACCACAGTGCTGGGCATGGTAGCTCAGTGTGGTGCTGAGTTCGAGGCTTGCCTAGACTACGTAGTGAGCTCAGGGCCAGCCTGAACTACAAAGCGAGACCCTGTCTCAAAAAAAAAAAAAAAAGTACTACCAAAAGGACCTCGGGGGCAAACTGACTAATGCAGTGAAGGTCAAGTCACATGAATCCACACAGAGATTACACTTTCAGTTTGGAGACGCTATTGTACATACACTATGACCTAATTAATAGTATTGTTATCCAAACTAATTTAAAATTTTACTGTTTTAAAGCAACACAAAAATCCTGGACATTCAAATTATTTGGCACAACTTTCTGAGAAGACAGCAAATGTATTCCATGTGTTTCCAGAGAAATAAGAATGTACACATGGTTGGAAGTCCCAAGGAAGCACAGCCCAGCTGAGCATGCACAAAAACTGTTCACCTTCAGACCCTTCAGCAAAAGAGTGGGCAGCCCACATATGTTAACCCTCCTCAGCCCACACAGTGTCCTGGCAGGGGCTACAGTGCCATGTGGTAGAGTAAGATAGATGATTTCCTCCTGTGGTCTCTCTCACTGCCAGCCAAGTGATTCTATCATGGTAAATAACACCAATATCCACACAGTTGTTGGAGACAAACATTTGAATCTTCTACTTCACTACTCACCTCTGAAAGCCACAGGTCAAATCCATCTACATCTTCCTATTCTCAATGCCACCTTCCCACTCCCAGGACCATCTGTGTCTCTTGTGAGCCACAGGGAAACCTCAACCTGCTTTCTACACTTGCTGTCTGCATAGGCCCCCCCAAAGGAAGACATACACACAGCATGAAGAAAATCTCTACTTGCAAGTCTTTCAAAGATTTCCCAAAGCACAAAAACAAAACAAAATCCCAATTGAACACTGAAATGCTTTTTCAACATCCACAAACATCAATAAAATCTTGCCTGGAATGTGTTCTCTCTCTTCCCTTCTGCCACTGTTAATCTTGACTATAAATATGATTGGATTGAGGAGTTCCTAGGAGATTAGTAAAATGGATCTCCAGGAGTTCTCAGAGGTGACTGGCATGTTGGTCAGCAAACAGACAGAGGAAGACTTGCCCTTGTTAATTAAAGCATGGTCTGATAGGCTTGGAGCCTGGGAAGAACAAAGGCAAGAAAGGAGGAAGCCCAGCTCATGCTCCTTCATATTTTGTCTCTACTTCTACTTTTCTGTCTCTTGGCCTCTCTCTCTCTCTCTCCCTACTTACTTCCTTGCTCCTCACTCCCTTTCTCCCTCATTCTCTCTCTCTCTCTCTCTCTCTCTCTCTCTCTCTCTGTCTCTCTCTCTGTCTCTCTCCATCTTCTCCCTCCTGTCATCAGTTGAGCAGCTTTCCTTCACCATGCCCTCCTACCATGATAGTCTGCTTTACCACAGACCTACAAGCAATAGAAACAGCTAACCATAGACTGAACCCTCAAAATCATAAGCCAAAATAAATTTTCCTCTTCCTTAAATTGTTTTTATCTGATACAATGGTACCTCAATTCACATGCTTAATTCTTTCAATGATTCTGATCATAAACTAAATTAGATGATAAGCAAATCAAATCCAATGGTCAGGAACATTGAGTTTATATTTGACTGTATTCTCATTCAATTTGGTTTACAACCAGAATTGTAGGAAGAATTAAATTTGTGAACTAAGCCACTACTGTATTTTGCCAGGGTAATGAAAAACTGACCAATACTCTTCCTTACTGTTGGTTTCCACCTGGTAGCTACCCCAAGACATTCACAGGACTGGCTTCTTGCACACCATATTTTCAAATTTCTCTAAGTATCAGCTATATAGGTAGGAAGTATTCTTAAATATGCTCTCTTTCCACTCCTCCTTCTATTTTTTTCTCTTAAATCACTAGTGGATATTTTTAAATATCATTTTCTTTTTAAAAATTGATTTCATGTAGTGCAAGATTTAGAAGATAGGAACACTGTTCATCTCCTCTGATCCATTCAAAATGCTCAGAATAAAGTATTTAGTTATTCAATTAATACAAATATAATGAATGTTAGATGTTTTCCATGACCAAATTTCACACACCAGGGACAAAAGACACTATCTGAGGAGCCTGATTACTCACTGGGGAGCACTCGTGGAAAGCAGAGCTACATCCTACAAATCTCTCTGGACCAACTGCTCTAGGTAATAACTCTTCTAAAGTCACACATGCACTTGTCCCAACTTCACTCTATTGCTGTTTGACCATCCACAAAAAGAGGGGATCTTGGCCACCCTGAGGAGTCTGGACCTTGAAGGCAAACATCAGCTCTTAGTCTAATACCTGGCCTTATACCACTCACATGACCTCTTCTAGCATTTTTCATACTAGTGAGTGATGTAAAAAATAACAACTTAGAATTCCAGGTACATCTTTAACCATGTTCTCCCTGAAGGTAAAGCCATTTCAGCCTAAAACTGTAAACTATATCAATCAAGTTCTCTTCCACCTTTCCAAGCATGTTAGTAGGTAATATGATGTAGTATAGTATGTACACAGGTATTTTGAAAGGCAAGCTGGGTGCTGATGAGTGGATCTGAAAGCAACACCAGAAAAATGGGGATCTCTGAAGAACCTGCTTGAGGTGTGGTTGAGAGACACCTTCTGGGGGGGGTCTTAGCAGACCTGCCAGAGTGGTCGTGTCCCCTCCACATGGTGACATCTAGCCAGACACAGCAAGTGGCCATGCAGGCATCAGAAGCTGTGGCACGCAGACCTAGGCAGCTCGTGGCTCACCACCTACTTGGTGGCTTTTCTTGGACAAGCCATTCAACTTAGGTGAGGCTCAATTTTTCTTGCAACCAAAAGTTAGGTGGTTATAGCTACAACAGGGAAACATTGAGAAGATTAAGTAATTTTATGGGTGGAAAAGCTCCAATAGTCTTGGCATCTTGTAGGTACTTAATTTACATGAACTTATTTCCTCCCCTTCTTGAGCTCAGAGAACTTGAAAGCAGTATGCCCACATTGCATCAACTGAACAGACAGGATTAAAAAGAAACCAAATCCCACATCCAAAGTTACCTCTCTTTCATGTTACTACTTCAAGCATTAACCCATAATAGGCAAGCCCTTCTAACAGTACCCTCTTGGTTCCAGCCAAGCTTAGAAGAGAAAGGTGACACCAAATTCTGGACTGAGATAGAGAGTAGAACCATTCTTTCAGATAGGGTCCATAAAAGAGCAAAGTGATTTTAGTGTGGGGATCAGTAATGTGTGTTGGCTGTTTAACATTAAAACCAACATTCTCAGGAACTATTTGGATGTAAAAACCTGAAACACTGAAGTTAGTTTAAGCCTGGAGTAGTTATTGAAATGTAATGGTGGATGTGTGTGTGTGTGTGTGTGAATGCACTGTGAAAGGAGAGACATCGTGCAGACGGGATTCATCAATGGAGGGGAGAACTTGCTCAGATGGCAATGCTGGGAAATGCTTACTTTGGAGGTGGTGGGCGGAAGCAGTACCAGTTTGTGCTAGTGAACAGTTAGCAACCTGTTCTTGGAGTCAGGGAAACTAGTTTTCAACATTTGCCAATTTCTATGTGGTAAATACCCCACCACAGTAAATTTCAAGCTACAAACATCCCCCAAGATAACTCAGTTACTCCTTACAGATAGAGGCATCATGACAGAACAGCCCTGTAGGTAAGCACTAAAGACACCATGCAAAGGGTCAGTGTACAGGGCTCGGCCTCAGGGGCAGATTTACAGAACGATCAAGCTGGTGCAAGAGTGAACAAATGGCAAGGAAATGGAGATCCACGTATAGAAAATCCTTCCAAAACCCTGGCTTAGAAAGGCAGAAGAGAAATAAGCAATGTCTACACTGGGAAAAAGGCCAAGTAGAGTTTCAACATCATATGAAAGGCACAGTCCACGCACTGGAGGAGAGCAGAGCAGCCACAGCATGGAGGAGATGGACTGCCACCCACGTCAACGCAGATGCAGGTCTGGTGCTAGGGAGCTCCTTAGCGTACTCTGGAGAGAGACCACCAGGAAATGCTCTTCTGCCTACTCTGTAATTACTGCCTCCAGAGCGAAAGAAACAGTGACCCAGATTGAGTGCTGAGGTCATGAACAGTTGGGAGCAATCTGGACCCTGTCATGTTCCAGCTTTGTGATCTCAGCCAAGACTCATTTCTTCAGCTCTGAGAAGGAAGGGATAATAACCTCACTCACCTCAGTGGGGTTTTATGAAGATGCAATTATCTAAAACATGCAAAGACCCTACAGTACCTGGCTTATAGTAGACCCTTGGCACACTTTAGTTTTTTTTCTTCCATCACTCACCAACAACATTTAGTTGAAAATTACCACGGTATCTTGTGCTCTAGCCACAATTGCAAAGAAAGAAAGGCGGCTTCTGCCATGTAAGTCACACAGCGCAAGATACAGGAAGATATAAACAGGCTAGGTCTCCAATCCCCCACTCACTTCTGCAGTGCACTGAAGTGGTGAGCTTGTACACATATGGACTGAGCTCAGGACCGCCACACATAGAGAAACCCATCACGGAGCACTTGGAAAATCATCTGGACCAAAGATGCTACCCAAGCGTCTAGGGCGGTTACAACTACAAACCCTCATGGAATGAGTCATGGGAAGGGACAGTGTGTATGTAACTCCAGAAGATAATACCTAGGAAATTAGCTAGCTGCAGCTTTTCCCAATTGGACATTAGCTATTTTTAGGGCATTGTGAACTCATTTCTTATATGAACTCAAAATGAGAGTAGTTTTTGTTTTAAATCCTTTAACTGGGTCTTTTGGGACTACAAGCTTTATTTACTTCCCCATATTAAATATAAGAAAATTAAAGTCAGTCACTAACATGCAAATCAAACAAATTGATTCAAATATTTTAAGAAACATTGGTTACCATGTCACAAATTTTACATAAATATTGAAGTAGGTTTATTTTTATTCATTGGTCAAGTTTAGAAAATTGAAAAAGTAAAGACTTTTTAAGTTTAGGGAAAATTTGTAGCCATATCTCCATAATAGAATAGGTTGGCCTTGCTTCTCAGCAGGAAACACCCAAAGAAAGCCCTCAAGTCTTCTTTTCCAGAAAACGCCACTGTTTTTCAACTATCCATTTACTCTAATCTTTCCTATTCCATTGTTCTGTAATTTTTTCTTTTTCTTTTTCTTTTTTTGAGACAGGGTCTCACTTTGTAGTTCAGGCTGGCTCTGAGCTCACTATGTAGCTCAGGCAAGCCTCGCACTCAGCAATCCTCCAGTCTCTGCCTCCCGAGTGCTGGGATTACAGGCATGAGCCACCACGCCCGGCAATGTGTTGTGTGGTATTGATTGCTGGTGGGCGTGAGTCTCCACGCCCAGCATTGTATGTGGTTACCGGGGATCGAACTCAGGACCTTGCGCTTGCGAGGCAGGCGCCGGAACCACTGAGCTAACCCTCCAGCCCCTCTATAATTTTTTCTTTTGCAAAGGAATAGAAATGCCTCCTCATCTATTCTTGCAAGGGTTAAGAGCCTATGTTTCTATAATTTTTGTAGTTATTCATTTTAATTATTAAATCGACATAATGAAATGGCAGTCTATGGATTGAGGAATAAAATATTTTGAAACCATGTATCTGAAAGAGGTTAATATCCTAATGTAAAGAACACAGACAATTCAACAGAGGAAAAACAACCTAATTTAAAAATAGGCAAAATATGGGGCTGGAGATTTAGCTCAGTGGTTCTGGCACCTGCCTCACAAGCGCAAGGTCCTGAGTTCAATCCCTGGTAACCACATACAGTGCTGGGTGTGGTGACTCACACCCACCAGCAATCAATACTACACACCACAGTGCTGGGTGTGGTGGCTCACACCTGTCATCCCAGCACTCTGGAGGCAGAGACTGGAGGATTGCTGAGTGCGAGGCTTGCCTGGGTTACATAGTGAGCTCAGGGCCAGCCTGAACTACAAAGCATGACCCTGTCTCAAAAAAAAAAAAAATAGGCAAAATACATTGTTGCAAAGAAGACATAAAAATCATCAGTAAATATATGAAAATGTATTAAATTTCATTGATGATCAGGACAATCTAATGTAATATAACTAAGACTACTATAAAGTACTGCCTTACATTCTTTAGTATAGCTGGTATTAAAAAGTCAGTATTTTCCAAGTGTGAGAGTGTGGAGAAAAGGGACCACTAGTCTACTATTGGTGAGAATGCAGATTTGTGTAGCCATTATGGAAAATAGAGGGAGGTTTCAAAAGAAATTAAAAATAGAACTGCCACATGACACAGCAATCTCTCCCGTGGTGTACACACAAGGGAAATGAAATCACTACCCCATAAAGATGTGTGCACTCTCATGTTCATTACAACACTATTCACAACAGCCAACACATGGAAACAACACTAATTGTCTACTGGTGGATTAAGTGGTAAAAAATGACACATACACATAATACAGATATTATTGGGCCTTAAAAGAAAATAAGATCTTGCCATTTGCCACAGTATGAACAAATTTAGAGGACAACATATGAGGTAAAGTCAGTTAGACATGGACAGAAATGTGTGGCACAATCTCACTCATAGGTAGAATCTTTTAAAATGGAAAATACAGAGCACAGAGACAGAAAACAGCAGGGGTGACATCAGGTGAAATGTGAAGAAATAAAGGGATGTAGGACAGAGGATACCAAGTAGCAGGTGTGCATAATAAACAAGTTCAGAGAGCTAGCAGGAGCTAGGAGGCCTCATAAAATTGTACTACATGTAAGACTCACACTAAATGGGATGTTGCTACTCTAACCACAAAAGTATACAAAAACTTGGGTGACTATTTGAGATAATGAGGTTAATTTGCTTTACCGTTGTAACCTTTTATTATCTACATGTGTTACACAACATCCTATAACATCATATTTTACACATAATAAAATTTTATTTACTCATTTAGGGATATTGAAGATTGATCCGAGGGCCTCTGTATTTCATATTTTGAGATATAATCTCCATCTTGTTGAGTCACTAGGCTCTTCAAGCTGCGCTCAAATTCAAGGTTTTTCTGCCTCAGCCTCCCAGACTATGAAGAATACAAGTGTGCACTATCATAACGAGGTGGAATAAATATACATTTTTAAAAATTAAACAAATTCATACATATGTTTCCCTGTAATAAACTAATATAGCAAATAAATCAAAAGTCATAATTGATATAACTACTTATTGTGAGTGTACTCCATATAAAATAATGGCTGTTAATAGTTTGATTTTATGTAGTCTAAATATTTTTATTTTGCCGCGCTTCTAATGTGTACATATAACAGCTATATATAGATTTTATATGACACATTTAATAATTATGTGTTGTTTTGTGTAGAGGAGAGAAAAATCATACATGGTACAGTTTACAAGTTTTGAAACTAGACATTTCACAATAAATAATATCATTTAGGCCTTTCCACTTTAGTATATTCCATACAATGTGGCATTTTACTGTGTGTGGCTGATACACATAATTTGTAGGGTTTTTTATTCTATCAATGGAAGAATAGTTGCAATACATACATCAAATATCGCTATTCTCATTTAAACAATTCTAAAAATCAATAAGAAAAACAAAAACAACTTTGTGGTGATGGAAGGGGATTTAGAGATGAGAGAAAGGAGAAAGTAGGTGAAGGGGAAATAAAAAAAGATTAGAACACAGTATGTATGTGTACCAATTTGCCATGTGAATGAATTTATTATATATCACAAACATATACTGGTAAAGGAGGAGAAAAAATAAATTGGACACAAGATATGCACAGCAAGTTTGGAGAAGAATAAAAGGCAAAAACGTGCTTGAGTTCAATTTTCTCTAGGGTAGCAGCAGTTCTCAAATGTTTTAGCGGGCGGTGAGATCAAAGCTATTTTCATGAATTCTGCACGTATCTTTCTGTGTTGACATTTGCACTCATGATGCACAGCAATGGTGGGAAGAACCGGAAAGACTTACAACAATCAAAGCACGGGTACCAAATTATGCGGGAGTGACTGTATTCTTCACCACTATACACTCAGAGGGTGTTTTTTAAAATTCCCTCCTGAGGCAGCAAAAATTATGAATTGTATCTCTGCCTTGAGTCCATGACTTTTTACTAAGATCTGAGACAAAAGAGAAGGGATGGGGATCGCCTAGGAAAGGCATTTGAGTGCATATGCATATGACAAATGGCTTATTTTGTGCAATATCATTTTAGTTGAAAGAACAACTGACAAACGACAGCTATTCGGAGGTGCATTTGGCAGATGCTTTCTCGAAAGGGAACAAGTGAGCCAACCCCTTCCAGAAAACAAGTGACAATACTTCTTGCCAATGGCAAACTTTGAGCTTTCAAGAAAAGGTTAAATTATAGAAAGTTATGTCTATTTCTGTAAGCTTGACAGCTTGCCTACACTTCAAGACTTTCCTAATGAGATTGATGGTGATATTAATGAATGTGATTTTTACTTATTGCATAATGAAATGTGTCAAATTTGGGAGATATGCAAAACTCAGTGAACCGGTATTTTCCAAATAACCAATGCATGATATTACAAATTCATGAGTAGATAAAATATCCATTTAAAGTGCAAGACAGACTAATGGATTTTACTATTATGAAGCATAAAGGTTTACTGATATACTTTCAGATTCTACACTGAACTCTACTTTTAGAAACTACTTGTAGAGTCCGATATAGCAACAAAGAAAAATTTACAAAAATCTCAAGAAGCCATAGGTATATTCCTCCCTTTTCCAACCATATATCTATACAAAGCAAATTTTCTTTGATCAAAACAACATATCAGCTGATTGAATTCAGAAACTGATATATGAACCCATCTGTCTTCTATTAAACAAACAGTAAAGATAAGTTCAATGAAGTAAAATTATCTCAAGCAAAAATTATTTGGGTCCTCAACCTTGTGAGGGTCAAGGAAGTTTTCATACTGAAATCTTTGAAATCCTATATGTTAAACTTAGGTAAATTTTTTCATCCATCAGCTCGGTTAAATTTTTCAAAATTGACGATATTAAGTTTCAGTGAAAGTACATGGAAGGGGATATTTTTGCATTCTGAATAATATAAAGAACATAAGTTCCAATCAGTGGCTTTGAAGTCCAGGGACTTCATGTTTTGTTTTGTTTTGTTTTTTCCTTTAATGGAGGGGAGAGAAGGACAAAGGGCCTAGGGAATGAACCCAGGGTCTTGAACATGTTAACCTCATGTTCTACCACTGAACTACATCTCCAGACCTAGCCTGTATCTTTTTCAAGAATTAGCCAACTTTTTCAATGAAGATCAAATGAATAAATACACTTCCAGTTTCCTGTGATCAATCATGGCCTGAAAATATTACATGGAATTTTCCAGAAATAATCAATTCATATTTTAAGGAAATCTCATGTGATCTGCTCCAGGGCCTGGAGCATCACTCTGTCTACATTTTCTACTCTTAGTCACTTTGAAGCCATCTCAATGATCAGATCCAGCTTATCAGTATTCAAAGCTGTATTCAAACTCATGTATCTCATTATAGCTATTTCCATTGATCTTTTACTGTTGTAATATTCAGTTAGAGTGTATCATAGGTATGTTGCATAGGAAAAGCACAGTATATACAAGGTTCAGTAAAACATGAAGTTTCAGGCATCCACTCTCTGCAGATAAGAGACTACCATATATATCATGGGCCAGTGACTCTATGGGGTCCTGTTTTAACTGTTCAGTGTTACTATTGTACCACAGTAGTAGCCATAGAGGTGGTGTAAATTTATGGGCAGGGTTGTTTTCCAGGAAAACCTTATCTATATATATATATACATATTTAAATTGTGTAAATTCTGGGGAAATTGTCAGAATCAAACTGGAGTCGCTTGGACCAAACCCTAAAAAAAGTAAATAAATAAGCCAGAAGGTCATGATGGAGGAGATGTCACGTATGTGTGTCTAATGTTAAGAACTATCACAAGAGGCTGTGCCAGAACCACCACCTTGCCCCTGTACTGTACACAGAAAATTCTCGGGGGACATCTGCCCAGAAACACCCCATCTCACATCAGACTGATACCACCCTTGTTGTTGATCCTCGTGGCCAAGGAAAATTGTTTAAAAACAACTTCTGCAACTTGTACGTTTAACCTTTAAAAACCCTTGTCCTCCTTTGCTTCACTAAGCACACCCTTACTTACTATGGTACTGTCTCCTGCACAGCAATGGTCACTCCCAATTAAACTCATCATCTTTGGAAATTATGTTAATTGAAGCAACAATTTCATCTCAGTCTTCACAACTTTCATAGTTGTGTAACCCAGTAGTTCTGCTTTAAATGTTTGCTCTGGAGAAATGGCCATACAGTGTTTAAGAAGTTCTAAACAACATGTTAATCACCTCGTCCATTAATCTATTCAATTCTCACAATCATCCTGTACAGTAAATTCTATTAGTTTCTTCATTCTATAGCAGAGGAAATGGAAGTTAGAGAAGTTAAGTAATCCTGTTAAAGTCACAGCTAATCTGATATGTTCACTGCAGCACCACTTTGTATAGAAAAATTCCAGAAGTAACTAAAATGTTTAGAGACATCAAACTTTATAGTTGCTCTGGTTGATACTTTTCTTTACACAGATATCACTAAAGTAAGTGGTTTTCTTCCTTTATTTCTCTGCCTATTCATATTTTTCAAAGTACACATGAAGGGTCTCCTGTCTCCTTTAAGATTTTATTGACCATAGAAGCCCATGGAGATCTCTGTTCTTTATCCACATGAATCTATGAAGAGTAGGTCTGCAACAGTCATATATTACAGGGCAGGAGAGATTCAGGAAGCCATTTAATATTCCTTGATCATGTCTTCTATCTCAGGTAGACTAGCAATTCCCCAAGGTTTGATCATGAGTGGATATGTGCTTCTTTGTAACCCTTATATCTATGAGTGTCTGCCATTTCCACTGCCACAAAAGCCACTATCCTTACATATCTTTTTTTTTTTTTGTATTGGGAATCAAACCCAGGACTTCGTGTATGCTAGACAAATGCTGTAGTTCTTACATCTGCACATAACAGCCACATCCCCAGTCCAACAATTCTGGCTTCCTCAGGCCCATGTCCATGCTTCCACTCTCACCAGCCTTCCATATCTCATGTCCACACTATTTGGGGTGAGCTTTCTACAAACTTCATTCAGTTCAAGAGCTCAGCTTGGAACCTCTCAGGGCTGCCCAGAGAGTCTTGGTGGAAGAGTTCATCATGGCCTTCAAAGCCTGACCTCCACCTCCTTGACACCCCAACCTGCTCCATCCGGGCTCTGACCCGGCTCAGTTTGCCGCAGGTTCACAGGGTTCCAGTCATTCCCCGTGACAAACTGAGGCACTGCTGCCGCAGAGCCTTGCCCTCGAGGCCTGCTCTTCCTGGTGCACTTCCTCAAGCGGGGTGAGGTTCATGAGAGCCTGGCTCCAACGTCTCCCGTCATGGAGGACTGCTCCGATGACGAGCAAAGCCAGCACCCAGCTCCTTGACTCTTTCTCTTCTTTACCCTCTTCCTACCAATTAGCATATCCTGTGTGTGTGTGTGTGTGTGTGTGTGTTCACTTGTTCACTGTCTCTCCACTCAGCCGTAGCTCCTTACTTGACTACATAAGTAAGCCTCAGTTTCCTCTGGATGAAGCTAACACTTTGCTGGCATTCTCACCACTTCTGATAAGAGCCCAGTGAGACAGATGAGGTCAACACCTCCTTCTATGCAGATGAGGAAACTGAGGCACAAGGGACTAAGTAATTTGTACAGCTCAGGGTTAGTGATCATAGAGATCAAAGCCAAAGCCAAGAATTGCTTTCAGACCTAAATGAAATAAACAGTGAACATGCACCCCAAAAGAATAGAGCTGTCTGTAAATGCAAGAAAGAAATTATTATTTACATTGCTGCCCCAAGAAAGTGAGGTGAGCATCACTCTGAGGTGCATGTGCACCCTGCATCTGTGGCGCAGAGGACCGGCATCACTGCAGAGCTCTCAGAGGGCCGCGAGACTACAACTAGGACTCTGTGCCCATGAGGAACTATTCTCCAGCCCTGATGGGGAAGGGTGCTTGCTACGTCCACTTTCTGATCAGATAACATTTGACACTAATTCTTCTATTTTGAGCTGGCACCAAAACTGTCCTCTGCTTCACCGCCCATTGGTTATCTATGTCGCCTGTAAGGAACTCCAGTAAGGTACAGGAAAAAGGTGGGGGCATTGTTGCAGCTTCCTGCCGGCCAGCGCAATGGCCTATTGTTGAGTTTATTTTTTTAAAAAGCCATCACATCACAATGATCCCAGCAACATCCTTTTTCCATCCTGGACCTGATACAATATTTATTGAACTACACAAACTACGTCAATACACAATTTTTTCTGTGTTGTTGCCCAACTTCTGTAGGATATCTTTTTTTATTCAGTCCATTAAAAGATTTTGCTGATTGTCATGTGATCAGACAACTGGTCATGCTTAAATCATAATTTAAATCAAGTCATGTGGCAATACTGTAGTCATCACAACCCCTCATTTCTACTCTCCCCTTCTAATTATTTCCATTTGATTATAGGAGCAAGCCTTCATGACCCAGTGTGCTTGGTGAGGACTGCTCTTTGCATCCTTGATAAGTTCTGCTCCTGTTCCTGGCCCTGGCCATGCTGGATGCTTTCACTGTAGTGTGATCAGAATCAGAGACTCGCTGCAGAGGCCCTGGAGAGCTGGGGAGAACCATCCTCCATTTGCTTTGTACAGGAGAACTCTGAGGAAGGTCGCTTTCCTGGTCACACAATCATTTGTAGGAGAGAGATTATCAAGTAACATCTGTTTGCAATTTGCTAAGTGCCAGACAAATTTCATAATTAAATACCAAAACTAGCAATAATAAAAATAATGGTAGCAACTGACACAGATTAAGATGTGCAGATTTGTTAGGCACCCCGAAAAATCTCTAATGTGAATATTTTAAGAAATTAAAGCTGAATGTGATGGTGAATGCTTGAAATTCTAACACTCTGGTTGGCTGAGACAGGAGGATCTCAGGTGCAATCCCAATATGGGCACTTAGAGACTTAATGAGACCCTGTCTCAAATTTTTGAAACTTAAAAAAATATATGTTGGAGATATGTAACTCAGTACAAATGCCCTGGATAAAATTCCCAAATTCTCTCCAATTCAGCAACAGATATTATTTTTTTATTGATAGGTGTTTGCTGAACATAAAGTGTACATTCATACTGACTCCTAAAAGATAAAAGTCATATATATGACATCTTTATTTGTTTTTATTTCCCTTCCCCATCGCACCCAGCAACTTCTGAGGCATTCCTCCCACCTGACCCATGAGAGAAGCTGTGTGTCAGGTCAGGCAATCTTGGAGATGGGACTCAAAGGGCGTGGTTTCCAGCAATGAGCCCTGTGCTTTACTCCAACACAAGCCAATATAGCCACAGTGCAGCTCTCCACAGCCAAGAGTATTTTCCAGGCTGTGGATTTCTGATGTGACAAACACAGAAAGAGATGGATTTTGGAGGCCTGCGAGGTGAGATTCCTGCCATCCTCAGGGCCCTTCCCTTTGCTTTCACTGCTTCTGTACGTCCCTGCGCTGTTTAAAATCTAATGAGATCTCATCGCTTCTCGGCCTTTTGGCTAAGATCAAGTGTAAAATCTAATGAGATCTTTAAGAAATACAGCATAGAAGTGTCTGCAGCCTGTTCCAGAGCCTTGATGCGTTGGGTAATAGGAGCCACTGTTATGAAGAAAACTAAGAAACCCCCATGTCTGAACAGACATGCTTATATCTTCCTCTCTGCTCAGCTTCCTGTTAGACCCTGAAGTCTCTCACTCATCCACTCCTCAAATTGGATGGAAACAGTACCCGACCATCTAAGCATACAGAATACCAGGGTGGTGTCTGCTTTTCAGAGCCCCAATTTTTATAAACAGGGACTACGGATGCTACCCATCAACTGTCTGACCACAAACAAGTCACTGGACATCTCTGAACTTCAGTTTCTTCATCTGTAAGAGTGGAAGGGTACTGAGCAAAATCAGTAGTCTCCTCCAGCCAAATGTTCTGTGACTCCTTGACAAATTGTTTTAAGATGATCTCATTCCAAGAGCACTTGCTTCATGACCAGACTATTCAATGAGACACTCGATAATGCTGAAGCTACATTGGCAGTGGTCCACATCTGTAGACTAAGTCACGGCTGGGGAATTTATTTCATATCCAGCAAAATAGTGACCTTGGCACTGGCATGGTTCTTTACCACATAGGTCCATATCTTCCCAGTGAAATAATTGAGTGTCCCAAGGGCATTACTACAGCTATAAGAGTAGTGGAATTAAAATAATTTGCTAGAAAGTCCCTTAGTCTTGCTACAAGGATTTTGTAGCTTAAACAGCATAGACATGGTAACTAAAAAGACCTTCCTGAGACAGTTTAGTAGGATACAGTGAATTCCCCCTACATGATTATGAGGAACATGGACTATGAAAAAATACTCATCAGAGCATTTATACAAGTTTCTGTCCTACCATGAGTTCTTTTACTATCTTCTATCTACTGCACACATGAAGAAGTCAACATAGACTCACTCACTACACTGAACAAAAGGTTAAAAAAAAAAGAGCATGGACTTGTGACATTCATTCAGGCCCCAACACTGAAGATGCCAGTGTCTCCTTGGCCCTGGCACCATGGACACTAATGAGACAATTCATGCTGTGGGGACAATCCTACTTGTTCAGTGTTCAGCAGCCTTTGTGGCTTCCACTCATTCAATCCTAGTATCTCCTTTCTCCAATCATAGTGACTAAAAATGTTTGTAGACACTTACAAATATTCCTCCAGGGATGAGAGCCAGTACTGCAAATGGTTAAAGAATGCAGAAGGGACACCCGCCCTCTGTTCCTCTGATGACCAAGATCTGGCTGGGGCTTCCTCCCTTCTTCCTCCATGACTCCATCCATGACAATGGGCTCTCTTTCTAACCACACGTATTGTCGTAATTCCAAGCTTGCTCTCCCTGGATGCAGAGTCACGTATTCTGCGTGGTGTGGGCTCTATCCCCGACTCACCCCAGGCTTGGGGTCCCAGACACACCACACATCACCAGTCCTCCTTTGCACAGATCATTCCTTTCACTACAATGCTATTCCATTCTCCTGGAGATCACACAAATTCTCCAGAACCCATCCACCTGCTATAAATAGCCAAAAACCATTGGAAGTAAATGGACTTTTCATTCAGTTGCTGTAGCCTTGAATTCTGTCAAGTTACCTCACCATTTATATCTCAGTTTTCTCATCTGTAAAATGGGCACGTTGACACCCCCATTTGCAAGACTGTCATGAGAAATAAAGGATACCAAGGAGTTGCAGCATAATGAGGTCTGAGCAAAAACTTCTTTTATCTTCCTATTCTTAACAAGTTCTGGAAATGGTTTTATAAGAATAGTTCACTCTTTGGGCTATAATATCTTCACACATTTCTTATCCCAAAATAGAACAAAAAGCCTAAAGTCTCTTTCTTTTGAATCCCGAGAAATGCTTTTTTTTTTTCTATTCTTGGTTTTTAGATTCTCCCCTAAATATTTGGAAAGAAGAATTCAAGTTTGATACCAGTGTAACTATAGAAACGGCCTATCGTGTGTGAATCACAGAGCCCTCTGGCTCTGGCCCCAAGTGCGTTCTCTCAAAACACAGCCAGCTGCAAACTACACCGTTTGCAACCATCAGTACTTTGTAAAAGGCTTCCAGTTTCCCACGGGAATATAAAGAATTTGGAATTATTCAGCCAAACGATAAGCGAAATGGGAACAAAGCCACTGCTCCCACCCCAAGATCCAGCAAAGTTGCCACTCTTTGTGAAAGGTTTCTGAAGATGCCAAGCCCGTCCGAGACCGTACACCAGGAAAAGGAAGAGGACGAGGAAAGGGAAGAGCTCACTGAGGGCTGCACCCGCTGAGCAAAGACGCATTCATCACCGGCACTTCCTGGGCAGCTTACGCAGGTCCAGCGACAGAGGGCACCGGGCCCCGCCCGCCAAGGACGCAGGAAGAAAACAACCTTGGCTTTGCTTTATTAGTTCAGCGCGCTGAGTCCTTAAGAGTATTGATGTATTGACTAATGATCCTGACATCCAGCGTGCTGAGTGCTTACATGTTTAAAGGGCAAGAGTTACAAATCAACAAGTTATTAATTTAATTCCTCTTTGAAAAGGTGCCAAAGGTAGGGAAAGCAGAACGGGAGGAGCATTTATCACGTTTATTTCAATCTCATGTCACCCTCGACTTTCTCTGCTGGCGAATCATAAACATCAGTGCAGTGAAGGCACAGACAGGGGCTTGTAGAACGGCAGCTTCCTGGGTCTCGTATTCTGAAGTTCATCTTTCCCAGGTCAGTCTGGACTAGTAAATTCGTACTTTGGCTAATCACCTCCCACACCAAGTCAGTGTAGTCCAGGTAGGGAACAAGCTAACTTGCCACAGTCCAGGTCTCTTTGTTCCCTGTCCTTTGACAACTGCCTCTAGACAGTCTACCCAGCCTGCACGGAGCTGGAGCCCCTCGCCTGTGTTCCGTCCAGAGAGGTGTGAGTCATGTGTCACCCTTGCAGGCCTGGCTCTTAGACCTCCTGCCCCCACTCATGCTCCAGCAGGACGCCCTGGCTACCTGCAGAGGCTGCAGGGAAGCTCTGAGCCAGGCAGCAGTATGATGCAGCTCCATGCAAGCAGAATCCTGCCGCTGCTCCCACTGAGAGAGACAGGGTGCAGGGGACACCCTCCCTTTTGTTGCGACTTCAGAATTGACAGTGTTTCTTGCCACAGCTGCTCCAAACTGACAGGAATTTATTGCTCTTTTCTTTATTACAATTTTACTTGATCTTTATGCTAAAGATCTAACGTAAATGCTTTAAGGTTAACCTGGGAAACAAACATGGTCAGGGGAATCAAAGAGTAATCATCATATTTGAATCTAGCCCTGCCCTCTGAGATGATAATGGAAATCCTGAAAAGCATAAGTCCCTGGGATTAGCTTACTGGAATGGTGCCTCAGACCTCTACTTACATTGGGGCAAAATTAATAGTTATGTTAGATTCAGGTAAAGTTTGAAACAATCATTAAAGGTTGACATGAGCCAAGTGGCCCAGGCCACTTTCAGGGTATCGGGAAGACAAAAGAATTTGTCAGAGATAGAACAAATAACAGTAAC
This sequence comes from Thryonomys swinderianus, assembly GCA_004025085.1. Lineage (NCBI taxonomy): Eukaryota > Metazoa > Chordata > Mammalia > Rodentia > Thryonomyidae > Thryonomys > Thryonomys swinderianus. Next base: position 38,300 of record PVIC010005908.1, on the reverse strand, counting down.
CATCTCTTAGGAAATGGTGATCCTGAGACTCCTCGGGGTCCCCTAAGAATCCTCAGAAACTACTGCCCTGAGCTCCTGCACTCCAGAAGAAGATACAGCCATGGGCTCTCTGTGACTTACCAGATTTATCTGGACTCAAGGCTGCCCTGGAAGCAGCCTCAGCTCTGAATGCTCTGCTAGAGACAGAGCTGAAGGAGCTTCCCCTAGACATCTCCTGTGATACCATGGTGCCACAGCCTCCAGGGAAGGGCCATTTCCAACTATCTCAATGGAAGCGGAGCATCTCCAACTCCCTTCTTTCTGTTTAAGCCAAACTCGCCTTCACCAGAAGAACATTGACAACAGGGTGTTTAATTCTGCCCTCTGCCACATGTCTGTCTACAATTATGCTGCTACCAATCATCTTGACTTTGGAAAAGAGAAGAGGCATTCCTCTCATGGAGCTCTGGGACCTCCATTATATTGGCCTTCACCCTGCTCCAGGGACATTCAAGATCATCCCTGCCTTTGTTTCTTGCTTTTTCCATCTAGAATATTTTGCCCTGGATCTTTGCCAGATCTGAGACCAGGCTTCCTCTAGTCTCTTGTTGCAGTGGTCCCTAAGAGAGGGTCTACCTCAGCTACCTCAGCCCAGTCACCTCCAACCTTCCCTATTTCATTTTTCTTCAAAGACCATATCTCCACCTGAAATATAATTGCTGTTTTAGCCCAGGAGAGTTCTGATAAAAGCCACAGACCTAGAGAAAAAGAAGATGACTGTGCAGATTTTTTTTACCAAGTACTATTTAAAAGCAACTGACTCACAAGAAGCCATGGGTATGGAAACCACTCATTGCAATCATCCTAGAATGATGCAATTTGACTTTGAAAAGGAGAGAGGTATTCTCATGAAGCCCCAGGACAGACTGAAAATGTAGGGTACACTGTAGTGCATTTCACACTATATTTTAGAAGACTGGGGTGAAATTTATACAAATTTAAGTGATGGAATAATAGGTAAGAGTACTCTCCTTATCAAATTTGTTTTCAGGGCCAGAGATTTAGCTCAGTGGTTCCGGCGCCTGCCTCTCAAGCGCAAGGTCCTGAGTTTGATCCCAGTAACCACATACAATGCTGGGTGTGGAGACTCACGCCCACCAGCAATCAACACCACATACCACAGTGCTGGGCGTGGTGGCTCACGCCTGTAATCCCAGCACTCGGGAGGCAGAGGTAGGAGGCTTGCTGAGTTCGAGGCTTGCCTGGGCTACATAGTGAGCTCAGGGCCAGCCTGAACTACAAAGTGAGACCCTGTCTCAAAAAAAAAAAAAAAATTGTTTTCAGTTTCATATTACTTCATTTTAAGAATACACTTAATTAAAAACATGGTACAGAAAACAAGTAATCAAAGAATTGTACAATAATCTGGAAGACTATAGAGGACATCTGTTCTAATACTCTTATCTGCAAAATGAAGAAATAGAGTTGTAAAGAGAAGTGAAGCTGCTCAAGGTCATATCCAAGATTAGTCAACATAAAGACAGAACAAAGCAGAACTTGGTCTCCAGGTCCACAACCTTCTATGCTGCAGAGTTTCATAGTCAGCCAAAGAAAGAAGATATAAGGGGAATCAGAGATGGAAAAAATCATGCTCATTTCACTGACATGACAATTGATACAAGACATAAAAGTGTCTGCATAGCAACAGCACCAGGACTACTATTTTGTTCCTTGTATCAATCAGATCTGAACATGTTGAAGCAAAAAAAAAAAAAGTATTTGTGAGACTTAAATAGTACTGCAGACTATATTTTCTAAAGATGGCCCAATTAACATGTATCTTATACCACATGTCCTCCTTAACAGGTAACGCAGATGTTCCCTCATCAAGATGTGGAATCTGTTCATCTCCTTGGGTCTGGATGAACTGAATGAGTGCCTTGCAAAACACAAAATAGAAGCTGATGAAAATGATGCCTTCTGAGAGTTAGTCCTCATAGACAAGATGCTTCTGCTAGTTACACTACAGACCAGATCAGAGGCTTGCCCCTGGAATACAGACAACATGTTGTGAGGAAGCCCAGAACATGGAGACAAAGTGTATAGGAGTTCTGGTCAATATGCCACCCAGCTCACGTTCTGCCAAGGGCCAGCCAAGACTGCCAGGCATAGGAGTAAGTGAGATTTCACTTGATCCATTCTCCTTGGAAACACATCACTGAGCTATGCCCTGCCCAGATCACAGAGCTGTAAACAAAGTAAATATCTGCAGTTCTTCTGTGCCAATAGAAAGTGGGAAAACTAGGGATGCAGCAAGGAAGAGAGTGGAGGGTAACTCAGATTTGTAGTGTTTTTCAGGTAAAGGGAGCTACTGGAAATAGAAGTACTTAGAGAATTACTTGCTTGATGTGGTAGAAAAATCCACTTGGAAATGCAGGAATAAACGCTAGCAATTCAAATGCAAAAGATGACAACAGCACTAAGACTTCAAAGTGTGTGGAGGGGTGGCTGAGGGGCAGTCTGAAATCAGCCTCAAGGACACTTGGATGCAATGTCATCTTAGGCTAGAAAATAACACACATTTCTATCCAAATGGTTCCTTCCTATGAACATAGCAGGTATCAATAATCAGTGACAACTTTCTACCCTTAACCTAACCTGACAGCTCCAAAAACAATCCACTAGTGTCTGCTGGAGCTGTCACCTGAAATGAAATCCACTTACCATCTCTGATTAAGTCTAGACCTCTCAAATTACTAAGGCCCAGAAAAATTTTCATTATGAAGTTTTGCTCTAGTTGCATATGCCTTCACATACTTTTATATTGACACTGGAATCATTTCTTTTACAATTATCTGAATGCTTCATAACTAATTATCTGATCCAGCTCTATTTTTTTAAAAAGTAGGGATCATTTATGTCATTTTCTTTTTCGGTTATTTGAGCCCCAGTAAATAAAAAAAAGAAAATCTTACCCAGGATCCATAGCTTCAATTATTTGGCCAAGAACAGAGATCAGACATGTGTATTTAGGGCCTCTTCATAGATATTATTCAAAATCTCTAATTGTTTCAAAAATGAAATTCTCAGCTTTTAGAGGCACCATTTGCAGATGTTGGACTGCAAATTAATAGCTGCCAAACCGAGTGTATTTTACTATTAAAATGCATAGAATGTACTATCCTCTGAATGTAGTCTTAATATCAGGGCTAGAGCCACAAGTATGTGGGCGATTATGATGAGGCTGATGACGGTAATGATGCTGATGTTGCTGAAGACTGATGATGATAATGATGTTGATGGTAATGATGATGTTGGTGTAGTTGGTAGAGATGGTGATGCTGCTGTTGCTGCTGCTTCTCCTGCCACTGCTTCTGCTGCCACTGCTTCTGCTGCCACTGCTTCTGCTGGTGCAGCTAATGATAATGATGATTTGGTAATGATGATGGTGATGGTGGTAATAACAGTATTGGTGATGACATTGATGATCACAACTGGCTCTTCCATTTGTCACGCACCATGCTAAGAGCCTCCATTCATTTAATTTTCAACCATACTCTCAGGTGGGTGGGCATCATCATCATCATCATCATCATCATCATCATCATTATCCTCTATCATCACACGAGGAAGCCAGAGCCTGGAAAAGCTCAATCATTCCCCCCAAAGACACACAAGTAGGAAAATGTTTTAAATTAGAGATTGAGTTCAGGCAGGTCAACTCCAGAGGTAGAATTCTAACACACATAAAAATCCTTTAAAAAACAGTTCCCAAATGCCTGTGGGTTGAAGGAAAGTTTGATCAGGCCATACTGACCATTCCAAATGAAGTGTTTATGTCAGCAAAACTTCTTCAGAAAAGATAGTAGTTTAAGAGAAGATTACTTATAGGTGTGATGATCCTTCTAAAACTAGCATGTCATGTGAACACAATGTAACAATATTTATTTATCTACTTTTAAGGACACATGGACAAGGTACTTATTATCATTATTATTTTGAATTTAAGAATGAGGAAAAGGGGTGAGGATTTAGCTCAAGTGGTACTGAGCCAATCTTGGACTCACAAAGGCCTGAGTTCGATCCCTAGTACTGAAAAAAAAAAAAAAAGAATGAGGAAACTGGCTCATAATCACTTAGATGACTTGCTGAAATTCAAATACAGATAGTTTAATATTAGGACCTAAAATCTTAATCATTACAGTAGGGCTGTTTTAAAACTCATGATTCTACTGAGTTAGGAAGTTTCTGTATCACAAGGGTACATAAGGTCAGCAGCTTCATTCCTCAAATCTGGAGTTGATGTTTGCTTTCCCCATTGATATCTGAAATCATCCTCCACCAAGAGTGTCATAAAACCTAGTTTTTTGAGTTTCTGAATTTAAAAGTGACCTGGAAGTTCAAAGTGGAGATTCAAGAATGGCACTCAGTTTGTTTCTTGATTATATTTCTCTGTTGCAGCCTTTTCTTGGTTATGCATTGAAATCTCTGGGGACTTATTTGCTCTGAGTGACAATGAATCCAACATGAGCAGGTGGCCATGTCAGAATGCAAGTCAGCAACAACCCTGGAAATGAATAAGCTACTCCCCAATATTGTCCCCAAATAAATAATTGTCTGGGAAAAAGTAGGTTATAGAAGGGTTTTCTTTCTTTCTCTCTCTCTCTCTCTCTTTCTTTCTTTCTTTCTCTTTCTTTCTTTCTTTCACAAGACTGTGACAGAGACAGGCTGACAAATTCAGACACAAAGTAGAAGATGCAGAAATTCCCATCATTTGGAAGACAAATCTTCAATTTATCAATATGAAGGAAATATGAGAAAATCCCAGCAATCAGCTGTGTAGTCAGAGTCTACACTGCATTCATGGAGCCAAAAGATTTTAACTCCAATTCAGACTCAAAGATTGTTAAGAGTGGAAAAGAAGTTTAAATGTCACGTTAGTCTAACCTGTGCCTCCTACAGATAAGGAAAAGGATGGACATGAGGCTAGATCCTGCAAAGTCACAAGGCTAACTAGGGGGCTCTGCCATCCAACATGGCATGGTGCAAGGGATGGAGATGGCCTTACAGGAGGAGATGAGGAGCTACCCTAGCCTCCCTAAGTTCTCTTCTCTACCTCTATCAAACATAAAACCTTTCCTAGTCTGGGCCAGTCCATCACTACTCCACAGCATGCTGAAGCTGTCTCCTCTGGGCTCTTCTGTTGCTACAATTTTAGGAATTTTGTAAGGCTGTTGTTCACTTAGAATTAAATAATTATATTGAAAGCAAAGGTAACAAACAGTGGAAACTTTCAAACTGTTTTACTACTTTTCACTATTATGGGCATTCCCTGAAGTTACTTATGTCTGTTGCTTCTACATGGCACAAATAATACATAAAACAATGTGCACCTTTTCTCAATCCCAAGCTTAGTGAGTTCAGGTTGAGACTGACCATAGCAAGAGACAGACAGTCACCAAATAAGAATAGCTTGATTATGATTTCTCAACATTATGGTGGTAAAAAAAAAAGCAATACACATTCAGCACAAACTGTAGGTAGAACATTGAATTTGTGTCTTTTTTCAGGCTAGCAGTATGCAGGTCAGTGCATTGGATAACAGATAATGATGGCAAGACAGAATTCTCCAACAGCCTAAGATCACAAGAAAAAATAACAGACACTCTACACTATACAGTGTTACTAATTGATGATATTCATACAGTAATTTGAGTGTGTTAAATGTTTTTCCCACTTGTAATGTTTTCAACTGAGGAGAGGTGTCAGGACATCACCTCATCACAAATCAAAGCACATCTGTATTTACATCCCAGAGAGTGGCTAATGTTACAAGTCAGGGTTTGGTTTTCTTGTTTGTTGATTATTTAGATTTAAGAATGTAGTTTGGGCCAGAGATTTAGCTCAGTGGTTCCAGTGCCTGCCTAGCAAGCACAAGGTCCCTGGTTCGATCCCCGGTAACCACCTGCAACAATAGCAGGCATGGTGACTCACGCTCACCAGCAATCAGTAGCACATACCACAAAAGCTGAGCTTGGTGGCTCAAGCCTATAATCCAGCACTCGGGAGACAGAGCCAGGAGGATGGCTGACTTCAGGGCTTGCCTGAGCTACATAGTGAGCTCAGGGCCAGCCTGAACTACAAAGCAAGACACTGTCTCAAAAAAGAAAAAAAAAAAAAAAAGAATGTGGTTGACCAAGTGTGAATAATACAGGCTAAACATAGCAGTGGCCGTCAGTGTCCATTACATTGTGAGTAGCACAAAATTTGAGAAGATGTTCTTCCAGTATTGAAAAACTCTTATCTGGTTTGGGAAGTAGTAATGCTTGTCACTGATGAATGAATGGAGTTCAGATATTCACTTCTGTTGTTTCATTTTTCTTCTTACCCATTAATGTAAAAGAAAATACCAGCCCACATTCATGGTCAAATTACTGTTATGCATCAATTAAAATATAAATTGTACCAATAAAGAATTCAATTTAAAAAAAAAGTATCATTTGGCTATGACTACAAGAGTTTAGCAAAAATCAATGAAAACATTTGGGGAGACTTAATTGGCTATATAGAATTTATAATAAAGAGTACTTTTTACTTCATTAGAAGTAATAACATATATTATAAATTGTATATTTTATTAAAATTATGTTTTATTATAAATAATAAAATATATAATACCCATTATTCATAAACTACATATCTTTTTATCAGGTATGTAGATGTTTTGTTTTGCATTTTTGGAGAATCCATGGTTAGGCATCCATTTGCACACCATTGATGTACCTTCTGTGCTTTACATGGATCTCTGACCAAATGCCATCTATGATAGTCAAAGAATAGATCAACACAGGTGGTTTGGGAGCCTTCTAGGAGATGAATGAAGCATACTTCTGGGTGTGCCTGACTGTCACAGAGGCCTAACCTTGGGTACTATATCTGACCTCTTGTTCCTTTGCTGTCTAGTGTTGTTACCTTGCTCTACTCCTCAACTGCCAAGAAATAACCATCCTTGCTCCACTGTATCCTTCCACTGTGATGTTTCTGCCTAAGCACCAGCCAACCATGAACTGAATCCTCTCAAACTGTGAGCAAGTTAACCCTTTCAGATGTAGATGTGAGGTATTTTCTCCAACAACAGGAAGTCAGACTAAATAATATATACCTCCTTGGAAAAAGCATCTCTGGCCCATTATCTAAAGTAATCTCCCTCTGTCTCTTGACTGTATATTCCCTCATAGTAGTTTTACATTTAAACTTCTATTTTTATTTCTGACCCTTAATTTCCTTTGCAGTAGAGATGAATATCCTATTCCTTTCATTAACAATGTGAGCTTCTGCTCGTCTGAACTAGATCAGATTTTTTGAGTCCTACTCAATTGTCTACTATGTATATGCCTCTTGTCTTGCTTATTGCATGGTTCCTCCACTACAGTGTCAGTTCCAGAAAGCATTTTAAAAAGCTCTGTTTTGTCAGTGTTTCTTATCCCTTGTACTAAGAATCCCTGGCACTTAGAAAACTCAGAAAAGTGTATGATTGTAACAGATATTGCCATATACTTAGGAGGTAAATGTTGGCATTTGGGGGATTTTAAAAGGCAACATAAGCAAGACTCTATATTTTTCACAGTGTTGGGATCAAGAACATTTGCAAGTAGTCTAGAAGTCAGCTTGAGAAGAAAAAACAAAACAGAAAAGATTTTAGATCTTCAGACCACTGCTGTGACTATTACTCAACTTTATTTTTAAGCAGAAGATGGCAAGTTACATATTAATGATACTTGTGATATCTAAATGAAAATGCAAGGAAAACAAAAGACCTATGGTATTCAAACCAAGCCTGGCAAATTCTCTTAGAGACAGACTGCATGCTTCCAAGGCCACAGTCTAGGAGTTCCACCGGGACTCATTGGCAAGGGATAGCAATCATATAAGACACTCCCAATCTGATGAGGGATCAGAGAGCTCAAGAGGCAGTGGTGAAAATGCTATGAAAGTGGGCTGGAGGGTTAGCTCAGTGGTTCTGGCGCCTGCCTCGCAAGCGCAAGGTCCTGAGTTCCATCCCCGGTGGCCACATATAATGCTGGGCGTGGAGACACACCCACCAACAATCAACACCGCATACCACAATGCCGGACGTGGTGGCTCACGCCTGTAATCCCAGCACTCAGGAGGCAGAGACAGGAGGATTGCTGAGTTTGCGGCGGCTTGCCTGGGCACCATAGTGAGCTCAGAGCCAGCCTGAACTACAAAGCGAGACCCTGTCTCAAAAAGCAAAAAAAAAAAAATGCTATGAAGGATGATGGTACATAGTAGGTCTGCTGAACTTGAAGAGGACAGAGGCCCTTGTGATTATTTAGCCCTTCAAGAAGAGGTCTAAAGCATCAGACAATCAGTTCCAATACTTGGAAAGTGGAGGGCCATCAGAAGACAAGAGGGAATTATTTTGTACAAACTCGGGAATGGAGCAGTGATTGATACTGATTAGGAGACAGACTTGAGTTTAATATTGAAAATGTATTTTAACAAATGAAAATTTAAGACACTAAGGTGACTGTCACAAAGTGAAGTAGGCTGCCTATCCCAAAGGGGTGGAGGGGTGAAATATAGTCAAGTAGAGAATCTGGAATTTGCCTGAAGTTAATCCTAATGGGGCTAATCATCACTATTCACCTGGAGATTTTATGACAAAAAGTTTTCTTTGTCTTTATGCTGTGTACAGTTCTACTTTATGCCTTATGGACATATGTGCACACACACATGTGTATGCACAGTTCCAATTCTTAAATTCACAAAAACATCTTTAAAAACTTTAATATTTCACATTTGTGCAGCACAGTCCCAAAACACCGGGGCCAGGCCACCATGATCAGAAATCTCTGAAACCCATGAGTTAAAATAAATCTTCCCTCCTTATACTATGATTATCTTAGGTGTTTCAACACAGTGGAGAAATCTAACACATTCTTACTGATATATAATTTTCAAATCATAAAATTTGGGTGTTTTAACTTTTAGTACATCTACTGAATTTTACTATCATTACAATAGATAGTTTCAGCAGATTTCTATTATCTCCAAAGAATCTCCAAAGAATTATCTCCTTACATCTATTACAGTGCTTCCTGTTCCAGTCCACATAATGATGCAATATGTGGTCTTCTGCAATATGCTTCTTTCATTTAGCATGTTTCTGAGCCCCACTCATACGATAGCAAGAGTCAGAATCTGTCCTGTCTATTGCTCCCAGTGCATGGGTGCACCACACCTCTGTATTCATTCACCAAAAGATATTTGAGTTACTTCTGCTTTGTGACTGTTACAAATAATATCATCATCCTCAGATATTCCCAACCCCCTACACAGTCTAAACAGAGCTGTGCAACATCAAAATCCTATGGAAAACATTTACAATAAAATTATGTGACAAGACAAGGAGGTATTGTTTATATAGATCATGGTAATACGGGACTGGAAAATAAGGAGACTTTGAAATATACTTTTAGTGCTATTTAATGAAAAAATGTTTAAAATAGGTGAGACAGAAAGTTATCAGACAGTGAGAAGAGTAAAATCCCACTTCTCTTTGTCCATATGTAATTCACTAATCTAAGATGAAAATTTTTCCTTTATCAATATATCATAATGCATGTTTTATGATCAGATTATGATTTACCTTCTATGTCAAGCTATCACTATCATTATGCATATGTGAATATTAAAAACAAAAGCATCATAATTTGCAGCTTGGGAGAAAATCAGAGACAGAGATGGATCACTCTTTAACTCCTCAGAATCAAATCGCTGGGAAAAAGAGACAGAGTGTGCACAAGGTGAGTTACATTCCTGAAAATGGAATTGAAAAACTAGACAAGCCCTGCATTATGCCAAGTGTGCTCAGAGTCCAGTATGGTGATTTGTTAATGGGTTATTTTGAGAAGTGTTATCTCACCAATGTTTGCAGCATTATAGAGGTTGTGCTGCATGACAAACTGTACATAACTATAAATTAAAAACAATTCCACGTATGTCTTACAAATACTTAACCAAACTATTACCTTATATTCATGTTTATTTATGCACGTGACTGATGTTTGATAGAAATTTGTCAAATCAGTCTTCAAAAAACTCCTTAAAGAGGGCCGGAGATTTAGCTCAGTGGTTCCGGTGCCTGCCTCGCAAATGCAAGGTCCTGAGTTCTATCCCGGTAACCACATACAACAATGCTGGGCGTGGTGACTCACGCCCACCAGCAATCAGCACCACATACCACAATGCAGGGCGTGGTGGCTCACGCCTGTAATCCCAGCACTCGGGATGCAGAGACAGGAGGACTGCTGAGTTTAAGGCTTGCCTGGGCTACATAGTGTGCTCAGGGCCAACCTGAACTACAAAGAGAGACCCTGTCTCAAAAAAAAAAAAAAAAAAAAAACTTCTTTAAAGAAATATAAAGTGAAAACTCAATGTTTTAAGAAAAGGAAATATGAAATCCCAAACAAGCTAGTGGGAAAGGCAAACACACCCACAAGACACTTGGGTTATCATATTCCAGGCAAGAAAAGCATCACAAAGCAAAGACACATCAGAAAACAAGGCAATAAAAATTAGCCAAAAGTGCTCACTGTGAAAGAGGCAAGCCACTGAAATGCTTATAGGAAACATGAGAATTAATACTAAAAGAGTTAATAAATCCTATACAACCAAGGGGTTGTGATTAGCACAGGGCTTCTGAGATGTCTGGCAGAACTCTGATCTGGGTGGTAGCCATGAAACTTCATTCTTATTCCTAAATCTATAGCAAATTAATTGATTGATTTAAAAATAATTTTTTAAATTACCATAGTTACTCTTTTTTTTTTTTTTTTTTTTTTTTTTTTTTTTTTTTTTTTTTTTTTTGCTTTTTGGAGACAGGGTCTCGCTTTGTAGTTCAGGCTGGCCCTGAGCTCACTATGGTGCCCAGGCAAGCCGCCGTGAACTCAGCAATCCTCCTGTCTCTGCCTCCCGAGTGCTGGGATTACAGGCATGAGCCACCACGCCCGGCATTGTGGTATGCGGTGTTGATTGTTGGTGGGCGTGAGTCCCCACGCCCAGCATTATATGTGGTTACCGGGGATTGAACTCAGGACCTTGCTCTTGCGAGGCAGGCGCCAGAACCACTGAGCTAACCCTCTGGCCCCGTCCATAGTTACTCTTGATAAAAAGCAGATCTTGTGGTTTACAACAAACCCAATCCAGTGAGTTTAGAGTGAAGCCAAGGCAGACTAAAAAAGAATTGTAAATTTTATGGAGAGAGAGGAAAAAAAAACTTATGATCGATTTTACTTAGGTTATTTTTAAAAACCAATTGCATTTTCAAATGAATCATTTGTTTAGTCACTACCAAAACTTCTAATTTTATAAAAGAAAATTTTGCCCAATGCAGAGTCTCTTTCTGCAGTCATCTGATATGGACTGATGCAGAGGAGGTGAACAGCACTCTGGGATGACTCAGTCCTCCACGGAAGTGTCACATGGGTCTGCAGAGTAAGCCAACAGTAAAGGATAGGCCCTATGCAGGCACAGCAAGCCAAAGGCAAAGTCTAAATTCTGAAGGTGACCCTTATTTTATGAGAGGCATTATCCATTTGGAGAGTTCTAGAGTCTACAAAGTAGCCACATGCTCTGCTTTTTCCCACTCCTATTAAATTCTCGGACCCTGCCATAGCAGAAAAAGGAAGCATTCTAGGAAATAAAATTCACAAAGGAGGCCAGATACAAAGAATGATGGGCTGGAGCTACAACCTCTATCTAGGCTCTGACTCAGTGTCACTTCCTTTTGGTCTTTCCACAAACAACTGAAGACCCCAAATCATCTTACATCACTATGTTTTAGAGGTATTTAAGATCTGATAAACCAACTATGCCAGATAGAAACTGTTCGTAAGTACCCCATGTGCGACAATTGCATAAACATTTAGTATTCTGGGTCTATTTCTTCCCCTGAAACACCTACTGAGTTGATTGATAATTTATGCAGTAGTGATCCTCACCTGCATTTAAATCCAGGGTTACACACCTCTGCCCTAATGCTGCCTTTTTTTACTTCCTTCATTTCCTTAAAAAAGTCAAAACTTGGCAGACACAAGAGTAAGAGCAAATAAGTCTAAACCTTAAAAGGTAAGGCATAACTACGGCCACTGTAATGTATCTATATTGCATCTGTTCTACATAGAATTTTTTTCTACTAATAGATGATTAAATGCAAATCCTAATGTACATTCCATTTTACATGCAATATGGGTTAGTTACTGTTGCTATGGAAACCTTCACTTTTGCATTTACTGATTTTAATTCTGTGACATTTGCTGACTTTAGTACAATGTAAAGTTTATAAATATAACATACAGGTTTGTGAAGGTTTTTTTTTAAGGATTTAGTTTGCATAACTAATTCCATCACAAATCTCTAGGTATATTTGAGAAAAAAGGCACTAAGCTGATCCAAACTAAGAGTAATCAGCAAACAACAGAAAATTTTCAGAAATAACTATTTCTATCAATCCACAAAAATCCCCTTTCACTAACCAAGTGCCCCATCCATTGTATAAACTTTCACCACTGACTCAGTTATGATTTTTTAATGTGAAATTTGTACAGTGCTTTTTATTATTCAACATATTTTCAAATGTTACCCTCTGTGTGTGTGTGTGTGTGTGTGTGTGTGTGTGTGTGTGTGTGTGTGTGTAATACCAAGGATCAAATTCAGGACCTTGCACTTGAAGGCAGGCACAGCACTACTGAGCTACATCTCCAGCCCTTGCCAAGAGAAAGAGGCTAGACACACTTTAAAAATAAGAGAAATAACCTTACCTTGGAGACTACTTCCACCCCAGTACAGTATTCTGACTTACAAGTAGAGGTTCAAGGGTCTCATTGAAAAAGAAATCACCACTTTTCCCCCTCCTCCTTCCCAGTGTTTGTTATTTTCACATCTTTGGAATTTAGCACAGTTCCTATGTGTAGAGTAAATGCATGCTCATGTTCTACAAATGTCTATAAAGGACTTCTGATTATTGTCTCTCAGAAGATACAGAAACTGGGATCTACTATCCAGATGACCTAAAGTCGTCTAACCACTTATAGGAAAAGCAGATATATATCAGTAAGAGTTTACTGAACAGATATGCATTTATGATGCACACTCAGTAACTGTGAAGATAGATTCTCATAGTGAAAATTTGTATTCCTGTTATAGATCCACAAAAGAAAATGAATTATTCCATGAGGTTTCTAAGTGAAAACCTGGATCCAGGGAGCCCCCTTCATAAATATACAGATAAAAGGAGGAGCACCTACAACAACATCATAAGTGAACCATGTCATCTCATGCATTCAATGAAAGGAATAAACAATATGTGTTGATTCTCTGCATTGTGCCAGACACTGTTTAGCAACCTTTGGTGTCTACAGTTGTACCTGAAGAAGTGCAAAGGAGATGAAAGAAAACCATAATGTCATACTTAAAGCACATAGGGAGAAGGAAGACTGGGCAAGAAAATGACAATGGGTTTAAGAGAATAGTGAGAGCTTTTCAAAGACAAGAGGTACTTGAAAACAGGGCCACTAATAACCAAAGAGAAACACACAAATAATGAGACGTAAAAATGAGGAGAAAAAGGAACATTTCATCTTTGCTTTGAAAAGATATAAAAGATGGTGTGCAACCTGGGAAGTGATGAAGATGGGGCAAAAGTTAAAGCTAATCAAAAGCAGGTAAAGGAAGGGAGTGAGTTACCCTAGGTCAGGGGGAGGAGAGAGTCTGTGTAGGCAGCTAACAGTTGATGGACATGAAGGATACACTGTTACAGGAATTTCGAGTGAACTCTGGGTAGCAGGTAAAGTGGATATCATTAATTAAATACTGATTTGGGGCAGGAGACACAGGGACGTGCTATTGTCAGAAACAAATGGATACAAAGCCTGGAAAGAGTTCCTACTTTCTTAGTTCAGTATTGCTAGAGTTGGGGGGTGACACCTGCTTCTACCCAACACTTTCTAAAGCCAATCCATTCCCCATCAGGTTCAATGGCATCTTTTATCCAGAAACTAACATTTTCTCTAATTTGCCTCCCTATATCTGCTTTTAAATTCTTCCACACCCAGTAGCCCGAGAGATTTTCAAATGCTACTTCAATTATTTGCCCTCTCTTCAGCCCTCAGCAGAATGACCATACACCCTATTGCTCTTAGATTTTTTTAAAATCTTCCCTGAATATGGTTTATTCACAGCTAGTCATGTTCTAGTCCCCAGCTTAATCTTCAGTCTCAGAGTGTATCTTGCATCTCCCTTCCCTGTCTGGGATACACACAACTGGCCTCCTCATACCACAAGACCCTTGCACTTACCATTCACCCCTCCTCAGAATTCCATCTTGGCACCCTACGTTTTTCTGTCAAGTAAGTGCTTTACTCTCAGCTAAAGTTGCATCTCCTCAAATAAGTCTTCCCTTGACAATTACTCTTACATGTATAGTTTTGGCTTATTTTATGCTTTCATAGAAATATGTCTGAATACTGCAGCAAAATGATCATACTATGTTGCATAGTACTCATCTTAACCATCTTACACACATTTATATACAGATATATATTAATTATTATGACTTTTATTATGGCCCTGAGCTCACTATTTAGTCTAAGTTAGCCTCGAACTCACAGCAATCCTTTTGGCTCTGCCTCCCAAATCCTGGGATTACAGGCATGAGCCACCACCCCTGGAACTGTGGTATGGGGTACTGAAGATGGAACTCGGGACCTTGTACTTACCAGGCAGATGTCGGAACCACTGAGCTAAATCCCCGGCCCTACTATGACTTTTCATTGAAGTGCATCCCTCTTACTGGGCTGTAAGGTCCCTACAAGAAAGGCCCATGACTAACTTTATACATCATTATATGATCATTTCTTTGCCCCTGCTCAGTACAGATGGACCAAATGAAAGAATGAATAATATTTTAGTAGATTTTCACAAGAACATATAGAGGCTCCCTATTGTTCTAAAATCAAATCCAATTTTTTCTAACAAAAATTCCAGGCCCTCCACTCCCAGCTTCTGTTGTACCAGAGAAGGGAGAACTTTGGCAATGGAAGATGTAATGGTTAATTTTTGTGTCGATTTGACCAGGCCATGGGAAACCAGGTACTAGCTAAACACTGTCTGTAAGAATACTGTAAGGGTGCTTACTCCAACAACACATGAACTGGTAAATGAAGCAGATGGTCTCGCCCAACATGAGTGGGCAGGTCCCATAGACCTGAACAGAACAAAAGACCATGCAAGTCTGGATTACCTCCACTTCTGAAGTTGAGCAGGGACATCCCTGCTTTTCTGCCTTTGGTGTTCCTGGTTTTCACACATTCAGCCTCAGAATAATATCTGCACTATCAGCTCTCTGGCTTTCAGGACTTCAAACTTCACCACCAGCTCCCCTGATTCTCCAGTTTGCAAGTGGCACACTGTAGGACTCATCAGCTTCTGGAATCATGTGAGCTTATTTCTCCAAAGAATCTCTTCCTAGACAAATATCCTAAAATCTCTCATTCTCTGGAGAATTCTGACAATAAAGACAGGCTAGCAAAGAAGGAGTATCTCCTCCAGAAACATGAAGCCAACATGATAATCCCAAGAAGTCCTATTCACACTGCAAGCTTCCATAGTGAAGGTGTTGAATGTCCCTCCACACCCCATGTGTGAGATACTTGAACTCCAGCACATCACTAGTAGGAGGTGACACAACTTTTATGAAGAAGGTCTAGTGGAAGATCTTTGGGCACTGGTGAAAGGCCTTCAAAGGAAATTATGGGGAACTAGCTTCCTGCCTCTTCCTTTGCTTCCTGGCCACCAGGTGAGCTATTTGTTCAACAAGGCACCTCCTTTCAATTTTTCTGGCATCCCCTTCCAGTATTCCTAAAGCAATAGGTCTTCCTGACCAAGGACCAAAATCTCTAAAATCAGAAGCAAAATAAATATCCCTATTTATACACTCAGATATTGTGTTATCATGACAGAAGCTGTCACAGTCCTCAAGATGGGAACTCATGACTGGCTCCTCCCTCGGACGTACAACTCACTTTCCAACTGCAGAGTTCCCTGTGCAGGATTACCACGCCACTCCTTGACCCCTCCCCCAGAGCCTTGTGTCAATGGCCTTTCAGATCTCTATTTCCACTAACCAGAGTGCTGCTTGTCTTCCCCAACAAAAACTCAAATCCTGAAATCCCTTATAGAGCTATCCCCAACCTCTCTGTGGTCACAGGGCCCAAACACCTGATGTGCTGTGTATTCCAGTGATGAGACAATTAAGCACTGTCTCAAAATTCTTGGTGCATGCAATCAATATGTAATGAACATCAGATATATTTCTGGTCTTGTGTTAGACTCTGGGTGACTAAATTGAATAAAGAGAAATCTTACTCAGTTGGGCAGTTTTTACACTGTATAAAGAAAGCTGGCCAAAGAGTCAGGAACAAGGGATTAAAATCCTAAATATTTTGCAAGCCCCAGGGAGACTGACACAGGCCAGGATTTGCAGGAACCCCTCCCTATCTCTAGAAGAGCTGTAGGCTCCTCAGGGGCGCCTCTTCTGCTCATTCACACAGACTGCCCAGCCTGGAAAGACAGACTGGGCTGTGTATGTGCAAACTCTGCTTAGTTGTCTCACCTAATGTGTTTAAATTTCAAAGCCTGCTGCTCCCCTGTTATTATTCATTCTTTATTCAATCAAGAATATTTTAGATTATCTTTTCTTCCCCAGTCTTGCATTTTGCATTGCCAAAGCTGGTATGTCTCTGAACTCAGAGCCCCACAGTGGATTTTGCTTGTACACTCACTGGGTCCATAAGGGAGCAGGTGGGGCCACTGAGTAACCTAAGACAAGGTCACTTACCCACGATGAGGCCTTGTTTGTGCTGCACACTCTGAGCCAAAGGCTCTTCTGACCTCTCTGGCCACAGTTCTTTCTTTACTTCTTTTTTTGACAGGGTCTCGCTTTGTAGTTCAGCCTTGCCCTGAGCTCACTATATAGCCCAGGCAATCCTCGAACTCACAGCAATCCTCCTGCCTCAGCCTCCTGAGTCCTGGGATTACAGGCATGAGCCACTATGGCCGGCATTGTAGTGTGTGGTACTGATTGTTGGGATTACTGGCATGAGCTCCCATGCCCGACATTGTGGTATGTGGTACCAGAGATAGAACTCGGGACCTTGCACTTACAAGGCAAACACCCAAACCACTGAGTTAAATCCCCACCCAGACCTCAGTGCTTTTATCTAGAAAGGCTGGGGGACACCTTGGGGGTGTCATGGAATCACAAAGTGAGGTTCCACTTCGCATCTGGACACAGAGTCAAGACACAATGTGCTTCTGACTAGGAAGCCCTGGGTTAATGACCAAGCAATTTTCTACCTATCGTGGTTTACATCTAAAGTCCCCCCACAAAGACTCTATCTAGAGATGAAGATTTTAAAAAGCAATTGGGGGCCGGAGGGTTAGCTCAATGGTTTCAGCGCCTGCCTCACAAGCACAAGGTCCTGAGTTCGATCCCCGGTAACCACATACAACGCTGGGCGTGGTGACTCTTGCCCACCAGCAATCAATACCACATACCACAGTGCCTGGCGTGGTGGCTCATGCCTGTAATCCCAACACTCGGGAGGCAGAGGCAGGAGGATTGCCGAGTTCGAGGCTTGCCTGGGCTACATAGTGAGCTCAGGTCCAGCCTGAACTACAAAAGCGAGACCCTGTCTCAAAAAAAAAAAAAAAAAAAAAAAAAAAAA
>PVIC010005908.1:0-20411 GCA_004025085.1 Thryonomys swinderianus | reverse complement strand
TTCCTAAAGTTGTCTTAGTATCATTCGGCTGTATATCACAGTTGGGGGACAAGGATTGGGGATTTAGTTTTAAGACTCACAAACTAACAACCTAGAAGTTTCACAGAATTGCGAGGGCTACCATCTTGTTGAGAATTAAACTCTACCCTCTTCTCAGATGATTTCTCATAGCTTTGGAGAAAAAAAAAGATGAATTTTGTCACATCTTGGCATTGAAGTGAATTTGGAAAACCTGCCTTGTTTCTTTTTCCCTCTACCAAAATCTAGATGCCCTGGACTACAGATCTTGATAAGTGTCCATCTAGGGCATTTATGGTTTCTACATTTATCTCCCTCTTTGTGAATAGGTAGGTATAATTTCTCCAACGATCACCAGATGTACCACATCCTCACAAAAGTAATATATATTTCAGTCACAATTTAATGCCTAATAAGTGCATCTTAGAGAGCCTGTATGTGTGGCACGTGTGTATCTACATGTACATTTCAATACCACAACCCCAGCTGAGATAACTTCTGTCTTCACCATTCTCAGCAGCCCACTTTTGACCAATAGGACACTTGTCAACCCTCAACATACCAACACACCCAGCCGACTGTCTCTCCCGCAGGCTGGGAGTATCCTGAGGAAACACCATTCTTGTGGTTCGCTATCACTGAGCAAACCATAAAAAATAACTCAAGATGCTATGAAGGAATGAATGAATCAATGGAACTCCAGCCAGGACGCCATGGGATGCCACTGTGCATGCTACTGCTTAAATGGTTTTAAAATCAAAGCCATAATGAAACTAGCAGCAGAATTCTTTCTTCTCTGCTTTTCCCTGCCTCCATAAAGAAAAAAAAAATCACAGGAAATATAGAATTAGGACTGGAAACCATTTCCCCAGCCATACTCTCCTCACCTCCCCCATCTCTCATTATACCAGGAATATCTGGTATCCCATCAGGGAGGTCTCCAGAGACAGGGTAACATTATATAGGGTTCAGCTCCCTGGAAACACAATGAAGTGAATTAAGACAGAGATTTCAGTTTCTAACTATAAATGTCTTGACATATTTTCCTTTCAGTCAAACGCTTGGAAATATAATAAACTATGTTTTAATGTTTATTTGTTTCAAATACAGTATTTTTTTTCAACAGACAAATGCAAAGTTTGAAGTCTGGAAAAAAATAGGTTTAAGTCACCATCCCAGCAAGCAGTTTTTAAAATAGTACACACAAGTGATCATTTCAAAGCAGTTTAATGCACTTAGCCAACAGGCATTAACAGTCTTTTCACAATAACCTAACACCTTAAGCTTATTTGCTAGTCTTGTTTCAGATAAATTTTAACCTTTCTAAAAAACTAATGGTAAGGGGCATCCCTGAACTGTGTAATTTTAGTATACCCTGCATTTGCATTGAGCTACTTTTCTGATGACAGGAAGAAACAGTCATTGGTCTTCCTCTCCATGAGTTTTAAAACAATAGTGCACAGAGAGCATTTGAAGGCAAACATGATCCTCCTGCTCCAGCTAGTTTGTGTGGAAAAGAAAGACACTGTGACTCAGCAGAACCCTTTCACCAAAAGAGGTGTTAGAAAAAGAGCCAGAGGAAGAAGCTCCACAGAGAGATCAAAATTTATTATGGACCTTGATTTTGTATGGCAGGTGCAGGTTAAAAACAGAAAGCAACACTCCATATCATTGCAATTTTAAGATCCAGGTGGAAGAAAGAACCTTGGAGTTCTGCACAGTCTAAACCAGAGAGGAGGAAGCCAGCTCAGGAGAGGGAATGATTCTTCCAAGACCAAAGGCTTAGGGACAGGGAGAGAGGAAAGTGTGAGGAGCACATGAGAAAAGCAACCACAAAATAAGCAAAAGGTTATGGGGTCATCAATGTGATATGAAGGATCAAGGAAAGAAGGGAAGAGACCCTAATTAGCACCCACCCTGAGCCTGGCAGCCCTCTTACGCAGACCACTCACCACTCAGAATGTCCCTCTGGTGTGAATTTGGTGCTGTTCTCATTTTATCAACATGGAAATGGAGGCCCATGAGGACATAGGTTCTGTGTCCTCCATGGGTGGGGACTCAGCACTTGTTGTCATTCTGTCTTCCCTGCTTGATTGACTTCCCACTGCTGTGGGCCCTTGAGTTACACTTACTGCCAACAAAGGGAATCTTCCCAGAAGGCACAGTACATCCTTTCTAGTTTCCCAAACAGTTCCCAATTCTGTCAAAGCAGGATGAAGACTCAGGATCCTAGGGAGCCAAAATGGTTGCTAAAAGTTGAACAAGCCAGTGTGGGCCTCAATGATGAAAGAATTGAAGTATCACTGGGTAAGTTACATATCCTTAGCTTACTGTAATTCTCTATCTTAAAAAAATTGTCATGGCAATCCATCCTCTGCCTCAGACACGCTATGCTAAAAATAGCTCAGTCAGCCAGTAAGTGTGTATAATCTTTCTTTTATGCACCTCGCCATCCCCTGATTCTTGCTCTCAGAAAACAAATGTGTTACAGGAAAGACGTCAGTCTACCTGCCACCAACAAAGGGTTCTCGAGTGATGGTGAATCAAACTATTTCATCCTTTCCCAACAACAAGAACAATAAAAACCTTTTAACAGTTCTCTTTAACCAGTGGTAGACACTAATACTGATTAAACGTTACTATGTGCCAGAAATATTACTACACACACACACACACACACACACACACACACACACACACACACACACATGGTGACTGCTGTTGTCCTATTTTTCAAAAAAAAAAGAAACCAATGGGGCCAGAGGGTTAACTCAGTGGTTCTGGCACCTGCCTTGCAAGCACAAGGACCTGAGTTTGATCCCCGGTAACCACATATAATGCTGGGCATGGAGACTCACGCCCACCAACAATCAACACCGCATGCCACAGTGCCGGGCATGGTGGCTCACGTCTGTAATTCTAGCACTCGGGAGGCAAAGACAAGAGGATTGCTGAGTTCGCGGCGGCTTGCCTGGGCACCACAGTGAGCTCAGGGCCAGCCTGAACTACAACGCGAGACCCTGTCTCAAAAAGCAAAAAAAAAAAAAAAAAAAGAAACCAAGGCACAAGAGATGTTAAATACTTACGTTGGCACTATGGTATGATGTTCAATCTGAAAAGGGTAAAAGCCAGCAACAGCCCTGCCTTCGTGGAGAAACCTTCACACTCTTACCCTCGCTTCTTATGGAGATTTATTTCCCACCACCACTTCCATGCATACTCCTATACAGTATTTACTCATATTACATCCTAAGCTCCAGCCATGTCCAAATCCTTACCCTTCTTCAAACATAATATCACCTGTCAGGGCTCAATTTCTTGAATTTACTGTTCCTTCCACCTAAAATATCCTTGCCACTACCCTTTGTGAACTGGCAAATTCCCATTCATCTTTCAGGATCCTTCTCTATAAATCCTTTTGTGTCCTCACTAAGCTGTTTTAAGATGGGAATGCTGTCTTTTCTATCTTTAGACCAGGAGTACCATATATGGGAGATGCTCTGGAACCATTAAACAAATGAGACATAATAATAACAGTTAACACCTCTAAGGTACAGGCAGTGTGCTAAGCGTTTGGTAAGAGTCATCTCCCTCAGTCTTCGTAACAACCCAGAAACAGATTCAGTCACTACTTTTCTTACCCATGAGAGCTACCCAGCCAAAGAGGGGTAAGTTAACTTACCCAAAACCACCAAGTGAATTTTAAATACGTTGGCAAAGAAAACCATTTTAAATTCAAAAGCAAGAAAGATTAATAATGTGTTTTTCCGCATCAATAAAATTAGTACAATTTTCAGGAAATTGGAAACTCCAAAAGGTAAAAAGAGCTAAGAACATTGACGTTATTATAAGGTTGAAGTGAAAATGAGTGGTAGGTGAGAGTGTTTAGATGTGGCCAGTTCGTAGTTACGATGCAGTGAAAAGTTGGTATGATGACTTGGAAAGACTGAGCTTGCTTAGGAACAGACAGTACAGCATACTCCAGCTCAGGCCTACCAGGTTTGGGTTCTGCATTTCGGAATACAGCAGCTGGAGTTAAATAACATCTGTGTATCCCAGCTCTGAAATTCTATGATTTGGCCAACATGAGAGTGATAGGCTCCACCAAATCAGCCTTTCAAGAGCAGGTAATATGCACCAACTGTTTAATTTTAATTTAAAGTAAAAAAAAAAAAATCCAGCCAGCTACAGATTTACTATGATTAAAATTATAAGGCATAAGAATGATTGCCATTGGTGTGTGTACTGCCAAATGGTCAGCCTTGCTTATTGTTTTAGCTTTTGCTTGTGCACAGATTTTTGGTAGCAAGATAAAATCCTCATGAGTCCTAAGAAATGACCTACATTGGGAAGCAAAATTTAACAAGCACTACTCCCTCCAAAAATAATATCAGCAGTATTCTAATGTTCGTTTGAATTATGAAGATATTTCTCTTTAAAAGATTGATAACAATTATTATTAAAGTGAAGTTTGAATGAAAATTTCCCCCTTCAATGAAATGAAGTATATATCATGTAAAAAATTCAATACAAAAATGTCAAGGAAGATCTACATTAAAATAAAATCAGCACAACGGTGCATCCAGAAAGAAAGCAGAGACAAGTATCTTACTCCCTTGATCCCTCCAGCCAGCAAGTCTCCGTGTGGCGCCATTCAGCACCTCGCCAGGTCCACTACATGTGTGTTTTCTCTCTGTTAAGAATTAAGCTGCCGGGCCGGAGAGTTAGCTCAGTGGTTCCGGCGCCTGCCTCGCAAGCGCAAGGTCCTGAGTTTGATCCCCGGTTACCACATATAATGCTGGACGTGGAGACACGCCCACCAACAATCAACACCGCATACCACAATGCCGGAAGTGGTGGCTCACGCCTGTAATCCCAGCACTCGGGAGGCAGAGACAAGAGGATTGCTGAGTTCGCGGCAGCTTGCCTGGGCACCATAGTGAGCTCAGGGCCATCCTGAACTACAAAGCGAGACCCTGTCTCAAAAAGAAAAAAAGAAAAAAAAAAAAAAAGAATTAAGCTGCCATGGGCTGGAGATTTAGCTCAGTGGTTCCAGCGCCTGCCTCGCAAGTGCAAGGTCCTAAGTTCGATCCCAGTAACCACATACAACGCTGGACATGGTAACTCATGCCCACCACCAATCAATACCACATACCACAGTGCTGAGCGTGGTGGCTCACGCCTATAATCCCAGCACTCAGGAGGCAGAGGCAGGAGGATTGCTGAGTTCCAGGCTTGCCTGGGCTACATAGTGAGCTCAGGGCCAGCCTGAACTACAAAATGAGACCCTGTCTCAAAAAAAAAAAAAAAAAAAAGAATTAAGCTGCTAAGTATCGTGGCAGAGCGATGCGAGGGCTGTTCTCAGCCCAGACATGGAGGTGGAGATTCAGGCCTCAGCCAGTGCTGACCCAACTCCTAGCTGCATACTGAGATATGTGCCTCTTTCAGAGAAAGGCCAGTGAAGGCCACCAGCAGTGCTCTGCAGTCCTCTCCTGGGACCTCCATTTAGTCAGGTCCGGTGAAGGGGAATACCAGCACTGGTGACGGGGAACAGTTTAATGTTCTGCTGTTTCCTCCGAGTTCATACCTTCCTTCACATACAACAGAGTGCACACGGTCTCACACACAGAGCAACACTCAATATTTAAACTTTAGGCATTCTAAGGGGTCATCATAATTTGGGACATGCAGGAAAGTGTGGCCATTGTGACAAGCCATTGCTGTCCTATAAGATGACATCTAAGTATTATGTTATTACTACTACAAAATAGTGAAAAGCCTGCATACTATCTTCCATTGGGTGGTACATCAAATCTGTAAGTTCCAGGACACAATATTGTATATTCAGTTCCTCAAATTGTAATATGCTAGTGGAGTGATCCTTAAAAACACTTATAGAAAATCAAGCAAACTCTTATATCATGTGCAATATTTAATTTTCTGAAAGAACCAAGGAAAAGGGCATCAACATAATCATCAGAGTTACCATTGTTTAGTGCCTATTATATACTATGCACTTTACGTGGATTAGCTTTCCACAATATAAAACTCAGGCAACAAAACTTGGGGTTAAAAGAGTTAAGAAATTCTCTAACAGGGGCCGGAGGGTTAGCTCAGTGTTTCTGGCGCCTGCCTCGCAAGCGCAAGGTCCTGAGTTCAATCCCGGTAACCACATAGAATGCTGGGCGTGGAGACACGCCCACCAACAATCAACACCGCATACTACAATGCCGGCCATGGTGGCTCACGCCTGTAATCCCAGCACTGGGGAGGCAGAGACAGGAGGATTGCTAAATTCGTGGCGGCTTGCCTGGGCACCATAGTGAGCTCAGGGCCAGCCTGAAATACAAAGCGAGACCCTGTCTCAAAAAGAAAAAAAAAAGAAATTCTCTAACACCAAACAGCAAGTAAGAGACATAGGAGACAGAGACAGGGCATGCACCCAAATCTATCTTACTATAAGTCATACTGAGGTTCAGGGAAAGTTATTTCTTTTCACTCCAAAGTATGTATGTGTGTATGTATTGGAAAGAATGGAAAAAACTATACATATTTGCTAATCAGAAATTGAGACATTGTAGACATAAATGAATGGAATCCAGTACTCTCTCCCTATCTTCCTTTCTCTCTCTCCCCCTCTCTTTCTCTCTCTCTCCCCCTCTCTCTCTTTCTCTTCCTCTTTCTCTCCCTCTCTCTCCCTTGTTCTGGGGGAGGGGTGTCTGTCTCTGTCTCTCCTTTCCATATGGCTAGCAAACACAGCTATTATAGACACAGTGCCATACACAGTACTAATATAACTTCCTACATTTTCTGTTGTGTAAGTCACTTAAAACAAACTAATTAATGGCCCTAAAATACTTTTTTTTAATGCAAAGTAAATGTTCCAGGTACTATCATAATTCATGTCATAACTCCTGGCTGCAGATCCTAAGGCAGATCCAGAGAGGTAGAATTTTTATATGAAATAAGAAAAATACCACTAGGATCAGTATAATATTTTTAATCAGAGGTCAGGAGATTCCCAACAGAGTCACACCATGGAGAGGGCAAAATTTTGAGGTCTACCCTTCCTTCACAAAAGAAATTCTCCTTTCTCAGGACTTCCTTTGCTGCAGGCAGCAAACACTCCCTGGCTATTAAGCTCACAAATTTGTGTCCAATTGGAACTGCAGGCAATTGTTGGTAAGATTCAGGGCAAATTCTAGTGTCAGCCAGACATACTGGAACCGTTTTATTACTTTTCTCAATGGATACTTTCCATATCAGTCCTCTGATGTGGGAAATGGGAAGACAGGTATGGACACCTGACCACATCCCTGCTGTCACGAGGCTTAGATTCTCTGCAGGACAAGAAAACGTTTAGTACACAAACAAGATGTAAGAATACATCAGCTTGTAATTCCTATGAAGCAAATGAAGACATGAGAAGCAGTTGGGGTTCCCTTTCAAGGAGGGGAATAGAAAATTCTCTGTGGGAAGGGGCCTAAAGTTGACCAACTGAGGACCTCCTAAGTCCTGAGACTGTTTCTTTCATCATCCTTGTTTTCTGTGAGATATCTAATTGATCACCTACAGAGAGAGCCAGTATCATGTCCAATTCTAATTCAAATTATATCTCTTAATACATGAGTTATGGAGGAAGCCATTTGGCCACTCCTCCGTGGAGGGGAGAGGCCCTGAGATGTGAAGAGGCTGGAAAAGTTAATGGATCCAAAAGAAGTCCCTTGTGGCTTGCGTCTTAGTGAATTGAGCCATCAGGAAGGAACAGATCAATAGGACCTTCCAGTCAGAGCAAGGATAAATTCAGTCCTAGGTGAGAGGGGAAACTGGAGAGTCACATGATCTGATTTACGTATCACAAATATCACCTTGGCTGCTTGTGGGGAACTAAGAGTATGATGAAAGGAGGGAGCAGAAAGCACAACTTAAATCCCAACCCAGAGAAAGAAGAGGAGGGTTTGGAATATCACCGGGATGAAGATGGTGATTCTGGAGGGGTCCACCTATCTTTAATTCTAAACCTTCATTTTTTTAATTAGAAGACTACAACTTCAAATTAGGCTGGTAGAAGGTAACACCAATGTGCCAATAGGCTGTGGTTATTATAGCCACCAGCAGCAGATTAACACAGAAGATGACAGCATTTTCCTAGCTTGTTCCAAGGAAGAACTTTGGAATGAGGGTTAGAAAACCCAGTGGTTTTAGATTCCAATCCCAGAAAGTGGATGTGTGGACTCTGTCTCAATTTCTTTACCTCTTAAAAGAGAATTGGAATGCATACATCTCAGACTTTGGGGTAGATCAAATGAAAAGACCTTTCCTCTCTCTAAAGATTAGTAGGCATTTACTATAGAGACAGTGGTCTCACAGATAGCCCAAGTGGATTGCAAGGGTAGGAAGGAAATTCCATCTCCCACAAAGGACAGAGTATAGAAACACTGACTACTCCTTAGGAGTGGATCAAACTAAGAGAGAGAACCCAAAACATGGAATTCTTTTCCCTGATGTCTTTGTTTTCTCTCAGATTCCTAATTGACTACCAAAGGAAACCAATTCTATGCCAAATTCTAATTGTAACAGTCTCCTAATAATCATATTGTTATTGCTATCAAAGAAATGAAACCATAAAAAATGGAGAAGCTTTGCTTCATCTCACTAGTGTTTAAAATAATTCAAATACTACTTTTCACAGAGATAGTGAAAAGAATTATCACTGGATGGGAATCTATATATTTTTCAAGTAAAAAACAAAAAAATTTTAGATGAATATTCTTTTACACCAGTTCCATAGACTTCAGATACAGTGAGCACATTAAGTATTTTTCATTGAGGAGTATGATTTAGTTCTTTCCTTCAATAATGAGGGTATATTTTTCATTCCTGGCTCTATCTCCAAAATTGCATATAGTTTCTTTTGAAATGAAGTCAGGCATTTAAGAGACAACTAGTAGAATCACACTAGGTACATGGAGTCAACCTCCAATCACCTTTGGAAATCAACCTGTCCTCAGAAAAACTGAATGCATTTACATGAAAAGTGTTTGCCAGCAAAGCTAGAGTTCCCCCTAGGATTTTTTTGGGGGGTAGGGACTCGCTTTGTAGTTCAGGCTGGCTCTGAGCTCACTATGTAGCCTAGGCAAGCTTCAAACTCAGCAATCCTCCTGTCTCTGCCTCCCAAGTGCTTGGATTACAGGCGTGAGCCACCACGCCCAGCACTGTGGTATGTGGTATTGATTGGTGGTGGGTGTGAGTCACCATGCTCAGCATTGTATGTGGTTACCGGGGATCGAACTCAGGATCTTGCACTTGCGAGGCAGGCACTGGAACCACTGAGCTAACCCTCCGGCGACCCCCTAGGATTTCTTATTTCAAGAGACCCTAGAGCAGAGTAGTTAGGAACAGTCTCCTCTGCGGAACTACCATCTGTTAAACCTGGGACAACTTACTTGTCCTCTGTGCTTCCAGCTCATCAGTAAGAACATGGACATTTGGGGTACCTGCCTCATGCTGTGACCATGAGGGTCCCATGAACGGAGGCACAGAGAGAGCCCACCCAGCACCTCGAGTGAAAACAAACAGCCCCCAGCTGTCCACGTCACCCGGCTCCTTTCACCGTCCACCGTCGTGTGCAACTCCCTGTACACTGACACCCCAGGAACACTTCATACTCTTCCGCCCTGGTCCTGGGCTCAGTAGGAAAGGGGTTTATATGTCTTCCTTCATTACCAATTGTAAGGCCCTGGAGGACACGATGTCTCAGTCACCTCTACCTTACCAGTTCCTTATATTTTTCTTCCTGAAGTACAAGAATTCTTGAAAGAATGACTGAATTCTAAGTATTGATAGTTCTCTGTGTCCAGATGCATGCAGCCAGCATTTAAATTAAAAGAAAAAGTTGATGCTCAAATACATTTGAAAAAGAAAAGTAAAGAAAATGTCTGGTCAGAATATGACAAAAGCATATGGTAATATCAACATCAGTTGAACATTTTCTAAATGCTGTATTTTCTGATACTTTAGAAACATTATATTTTGATTGATTGTATTTTGAATATAATCATTTTGAAATCACTAAATTCATGAATCTGGTTCTTGACCATTTATAAAGTTGGATGTTTGTGGTTGTTTTGTGTTTTGTTTGCATGTTCAGAAAAGGGGTGCACTGTTTTCCACATGAAAAATGAGTTAATGACGACAATTGCAATAAAAGGAGATTTATGGCCTGTTCTCCATACAATTTAAATTAATTTCTTTCTGAAACCCAAACAAAAAGCTAAATGCTTAAAAATGCATAGCGTTTAAATTCTCTAATTTATGCACCAGAAGGGGAGAAATTTAAATGTGCATTGATTCTAAACTGATAAGAATTTGTGGTAAATAGAAGTTGAAAGATATGTTTTTTTCCTTTTTGGCCTCCAACAAATAGTTAGTTTGCAGCAATTTTTAATTAAAAACAGTTCCCATAGTAAGAAAATAGGGGAAAAAGACTTTGGGAAAATAAAACCAGGACAAGAATTCCGTAATTTGTTTTCTGAGACCATGTAGAGAGCCTAAAAACTAAGGAGTTTAGAAGTTCTCATTTTGAAAACTGCACTTTTGGTTTCATTTAACATTTTCAAAATAGCTTTCTTACCACGACCAATCCCCTCCCCCCTACTGACCCCCTTCAGAAAAGTTGGAAAGTTCTCTTCTTAACACAGAAAATCATTCATAGACCTTAGAGTAGCTGCAACTTTTTCTTTCTAAATTTCTAGAGGGGGAAACAAACTCCCAAGTTATCACAAAGCATTTTCCTTTCTTTCCACCTATCCAAAATGCTTAATCTCATTTTAACTAGATTCCATCGGAACATCAATGATACTAAGCTATTCCATGAATAAACATGATGTTACAACGTGAAACCCTGTGACCAAGTACATAAAAATGTAGCTGAAAGAAAAGCAGAGTGAGACTCCCCCTCCCCCACCCCTCCCCAGGGAGTTTTAGAGTTGAGCTGCTGCTGGTGAGAAACAGCAGATTTAAATTTCAAGGTCTTCAACATTTTTAACATTCATATTAAATCCCATAAAACTAAACATTGTAATTCTAATAAAATCTTCGGGTGAACTGCTTCCAAGTATAATCGTAGTTTTCTCTTTCGGAATGGGATCTGTGATATTGATAAAAGAAAAAAACCCTAGAAATATAAGGAAACACACTCTTGCTATTTATGATATTTCATCAAAATTAGCACAATGACAGCATAAAAAAGATATATAAGCTTTACAGCGTCATTGTTTGAATAGGCACACTTTTGGTCATTTGAATGAAGACCTTTCGCAAGATATAAAAACTTATCTACAATAATTATGATTTTTATAACTCTACTTGTGAACTTTCTTAAATTCTGCAGTAATTCAACATTCGTTCCATCCTTCTCTAAAAAAGATGTTCGTCACCATGTTTCTCAGATTCCTCACTTATATTTTCATCTCACGGTGCAGACTTAAGGAAGTTAAAAAAAAATACAGATTGTTTTTGTTTTTATTGAAGCTCTGCACAGAACAAATTCTGAAGTCTTTAGAACATATTTTTATTTCCTATCTGACTGTACTCTGTGTGCTATGTTAAACTATATAATTGTGCAGTCATATTCTTCCAAGATACATTTGGCACAGTAAGACTATTCAAATATATGAATTTTGGAAGACATCGGGTCAATTTATGGTAGCATACACAACAGAAAACGTAACCCTTTTTCTCCTGCCTTGGAATTAGAATGGAAAGCAATGGCAGAGCTTAAAGTTTCTCAGAGACACCCACACATTTCCTTATCAAAATCCATGAAGATTCTGATGTTGCAAAGAAATTTTATTTCCCACAACAGTCAGCAGCATTTAAAATACATTTCCGTTTTTTGTTGACTACATTGGAATGCATTATTTTTCCTTTAAAAAGTAAGATCCTACAATCTCTTAGGCTCTTGCTTTGCTTTGCAAAAGTGATTAGGGATCTAAATAACCTCCTGATAAAAATCAGAGTGGAGGATGTGGGCGGAGCACTTTAGGGGGACGGGGAGCAGATGCCCAAAGCTACTTCAACTCCACAGGAGGTACTAGGCTACAAAGCATCAGAATGGTGCTTCACAGGAAAGTTGCTAATTTTAATGGCAGTGTTCTCAAGTTTCCTTTCTCCCCTATTATCTACTAGATTGGTGAGTTAGCTAGTCAACAAATGTTGAGTATCTACTTTGTCCAAGAAGTACTTTTGCTAAGCTCTAGCTATAACAAAAACTGACAGAGTTCAAATCTACAAGTTTTGCCACTATGTCAGTATCATTTGTGATTTGTGATACCATCAAGAAAGAAATAACATCTTCACTCTATTTCAGAATTCTTTCTCATACTAAAGAAAAGCAACCTGCATTTTCAAAGTAAAGGGACATAGAAGAAAATCCAGATAAGGTCATCAAAACCCACAGTCACTAGTTGTTAGTAAGGAACAGGAAGAAAGTAGAAACAATTCTAATACCCAGTCAACTGTCCTTAAGGTAACACTGTCCAGTGTCTGAAAAACTTTGATTTAATTGGAAGAAATGACCATGGTAGAAGGCTCTGGGGATTGAAGGTTCTAGGGGTCAAAGGCTCTAGGTGTTGCCCATGGGAGGACAGTGATTTTTTTTTTCCACAAAAAGGATGCTTTTAGGAAATTTCAACAAACTTCATTATAACTTCACAACAAACTGCTCTGATAAAATTTCTTCATAGCCAAATATATATCCAAAACGAATGAGTTTAGTAAACTAATCATGGGGGGGGGGGTGCGAGAGAAACAGAGAGAGACAGAGACAGAGACAGAAAGACAGAGAGAAACAGATTAGTAAAATGATGCTATATACTGTGTGTGAACCAGGGAATAGAAACAGAGAAAGAAGAAAGAACACCCAAAGGATAGTATGCATGGGTGAAAGTCTAAAAGTGATCACACAAAAATCTACTTGATTTTTTTTTTAATGGACAAACTAAACTGGTAACTCTTGCTGGGTATCATTGTACTTCACTGTAACCAATCCCTTTCCAGGGCCCAGGACAGTTTTATCCTAAATAATCACCTTTGGTGAAAACACAGTGTGACTTGTTCATGAAAAGTTTTTTTCCTAAATATACATCATGATCAAAATGAGATATCTAATGTTAAGACTTTAATATTCAAGAAGTAGTCATGTGATTTGCTCACGTTTTCACATGAAATAAAACAAATTTACGGTGTTGGATTCATGGCACAATGTATTATTTAGCAGTGAAGAGGAGAAGTGTCGTGGCAATTATTTACATAATTCCTTTTAGGAAGACCTAATAAGAAGGTACATCTACTAGGAACATGTACAGAACACACTAAAAGATAATACATAGCGTTTTATTGTCATAGAAAGATTAAAAACCCTAAGGTTTCTCATTTAAGCTTTCTTCTCCTGGTACTTGGACTATGAGGCAGTTTTTTTTTTTCCCCACTCAAAATAAAATCTCTCAGTGTCATACTCCATAGTCTAAAAGTTAGAAGTTTCTAAGTTTCACTATTACCAAAACAACGTATCCATTTTTGAAAAATGCTTTACTAGTACAGAACTTTCCAAATGTCTTATCTCAAAACACAAAACAAACATGTGGGGGAGCTGATTCCACCCTGCAGGTTGGTGTCAGAGCCAGGGCAGGGATGTCTGCAAAGAAGTCCCCAGCTCAGTGCTACCCAGTGCCCAGGACGGGCACAGAGGCACCAGCTTGGGACAACTGCCTGCCTTCCATGCGTGGGGTGAGAGGAAGCCCCACTGCAAGGCCTCAAAAACTTTCTAAAATGCAAATTGGATACAGCTTCGTTTTTGATCCTGTTGCTGTGCAAGAACTGAACCATAGTGGTTTCTAGTCTCTTTTTTGAAACTAATACTTTTTGAAAACTTCTGTTTTCAAATCTGTATTGCAGTTAATGCCTGCCTGAACTTTAAGATATTTCCTGTCCTCCTAATTCTGGAAGCAGGCTATGTCAACCAATCATTTACACAGCAATTTAAGCAAAAATGTGAATGAAAAATACACACTGAAACAGAAACACATGTGTGGGCTCACACACACAAACACACACAAATATCATTTACTACCAACAGCTCACTTCCCTATGTAAGCTGCTGGCTCCTATAGAAAGCCACAAAACCAGCAGTTGTGTTTGACATCATCGACTTATTAACATATAAAGAAACTAGCAGTGATGAAGACAACACAGCTTTCAGAAACACACTAGGACTTGTCCAGTAGTGAGCCAATCAGAAAGCAGGTCACATCTTGTAAGCCATATTAACTACATTAAATGTCATGAATTCTCTATGTTTCCACTGACAATTCAAGCAAGTGTGCTTTATTTCATAATACAAACTTAATCAAATCCCTTCCCAGAGTTAAAAGTCAATCTTGTATCTGAAATTCCACCAAAGCGATTCCCAAAAAGCTCTTTAGCAGAAGTCCCCTGGGTGTCTGTGCTCTGCAGGAAAGACTCAGTCCCCAGGGATTCCGGCTTCCTAAAGTGACTTTCGGGCACCTGGGACAAACTCTTCTTTAGAAGACAACACAAAGCCCCAACTTATAGGCAAACGGACAACCCGCAGCAGCCCTGCCAGCCAGCCAGCACACAGAGGAAAACTCCACTGGCATTAAATATTTAAATTGCAAGAGGCAGCCTGGAGTTTTGCATTTAGAAAGTTCTGCAAGTCTCGGTCTTTCTACTCCCAGAGTTGCTGTCTGAGATCTCTCTCTCTCTCTTCTCTCTCTCTCTCTCTCTCTCTCTCTCTCTCTCTCTCTCTCTCTCTCTCTCCATATCTTCCTCCTTGCCTCTCTGTCCCTCCCTGAGACCCAAGATCACTAAAGTGCAAAAAACTCCAGGGGCTGGAATGTATAGAGCCCCTAAGAGGCGTAACCAACAGGGAAAGAAGAAAGTACAGAATCCTCTCACCCCAAGCAACTGGTTTCTGAACTTAACAAGGAAATATACAAACATATGTCCTTCCAGGGCTAGTTCTGAAAAGTACACAGGGCAATTCTTCTGCCCCTTTTACCTCAATTTTGATGACTTTGAAAAGCAAATGCAAGTCAAAGCAGACTTTTCTGCACCCATCCAAATGCAAACCACCGCCAAATCCTTTGCAACTGTATCTCAAGAAAAAGGACCATCTCAAAGACTGCAAAAAGCAGAGTTTCTGGGAGACCAGCATCTCTGAAGCCCCGGCATGAGAATCCAGTGCTGGGCTCTCTATTTCGGGATTCCGGTAGAAACTGTTCCCTGCTCCAAAGAGTTGCTGTTCCCGCAAACCGGGGCGTTCAAACTAGTGGATTCATCCTGGCGCTCATTCCCTTGAACGTGGTAGTAGCTAGTGGGACACTTGCCACAGAATTCAGCCTGAAACCCCAGGAAAAGCCCGTGCACAGTTTAAAAAAATACACAAACACACGGCCAAGGTTGAAGTACTTACCTCTGTGCGAGACTGCAATCTCTTGTTCATCTCATAGATTCGGTACTCTGGCTGCACCATGTAGGGTGTATGTCTCCTAT
Source organism: Thryonomys swinderianus (assembly GCA_004025085.1). Taxonomy (NCBI): domain Eukaryota; kingdom Metazoa; phylum Chordata; class Mammalia; order Rodentia; family Thryonomyidae; genus Thryonomys; species Thryonomys swinderianus. The sequence continues at coordinate 4,820 of PVIC010005908.1, read as the reverse complement.
AAAATGGGCCGAAAGGAGAAGAATAGAAGGGGTCATGTGGTGTGCTGGACATCTTGCCTGCTTGTCGAAAATCAAGCTAAATAGAGTAGCAGTAACGTCCATGCAGAGCACATGGGCTGTGTTCTTCACAGTACAAAGTAGACGCACGCACACACGCTCACACACATACACACACACACACTCTCTCACACACAGAGGCAGGCAGGCAGGCTGAGCACACTGGCTGGGAAGTGCTATGGGAGCGAGAGGAGCCGGAGCGGGAGGAGGGAGGGAGGGAGGGAAGGAGGGAGGGAGGGAGGGAGGGAGGGAGCACGGGAGAGGAGGAAGAGGGAGAGCGCAGGAGCTCCGAGAGGGAGGGAAGGGAGGTTGGTAGGGAGGAAAAGAGGGAGCGAGGGAGAGAGAGGGAGAGAGGGAGGAGAGAGAGAGAGAGAGAGAGAGAGAGAGAGAGAGAGAGAGAGAGAGAGAAGAGGGAGGCTGGATTGCAGGAGGCACCACCGCTTGTTTTTAAAGAAGCAGTTTGTGGAGAGGTCATTTCCTGTCCACACTATAGACTAGTTCAAAAATATAATTTTCCTCAGAGTCTGACAAGAGGTCTAAGGGTCTAAGGTTGGGTTTTAATTTTTTTCCTCCAGCCAGGACCCTTCTCAACCTGACTGCTTAAGCTTGTTAGCGTGGAGGTGGTTTAACCGGGCTGAGCCTCTCACCCCTGACAGCCCCACCGGGGTAGTATATCAAAATTGTGACTGTGACCCAACACGGACACAGGGCAGCGGGTCCCCTGGATAGGGGCTGGTGCTGCTCTCACAGGCTGGGCTCTCTCTGGCTCCCACCTCCACAGAGTTTTGCCTTGACTTGCTGCCCTTCTAAGAGCTGATTCTTTTTTTCTCGCACCCCCAGTCTTCCAAATTACATGCTGCCCAACCCTCTCCTTCCCCCAAAAGTCTTTGCTCAGGCCCTTCAAGAGGGTTTAAGAGGACCTGGGTTCAGGTTACCTGAGCACTTTGAGGTAAAAACAGTCGCTGAATGTGGACTATCTAAAATACCTTCAGGAGTCTTTTTTTCCTGGGAAGAAAAAAAAAAATCCAAAAGCAGACCTCCCAATAAGATAGGAAAAACAACCAAAGGAAAACTCCCACAAAAAATGACCATGGAAAAAATTCAAGTGAATAGAAAATTGTAGATAATTGAATAGATCATCTCCAAATAACGTGCCCAACACTGGAAGACACAAGGTCTTTATTCTCTAAGATTAGCCAAGTCTCTAAATCTTTTCCTAACTGTGGTGTATGATAACTGGAAGAAAAACCCAAATAGCTCATAGAGGGGGGGAAAAAATCTCGGGGTGGAATTAAGAGATCTGTAAGAAAATCAAATTCTGCTGGAACCAATGATAACCATATATACGATACTTAAAGCCAAGTCACAGAAAATTCAAATGCAATGAGCTGACACCTAGCTAGGTCAGTGGTATTAAGAAAAGAAAACCAAAGGCCACCAAAAAGCATGATGAATGCAAGACCTGAATGCAAATACATGCAAATGAGACATTTCTTCTTTTTAATAAGCAGATTAATTAACTTTCTGCCCCAATCATGGCTTGGGGTATCTCTAAGTCACTAGCCAACAGGGGATACAATACTATTGCTAATTTTGCAATTTACACTCGAAGGAAAACGCAGGCACAAAAATACCCACAAACTGCTGTCTTGATCAGTCTTTTCTCCATAATTACAAGAAATGTTTGCAGAGTCCACCCCAAACTTCCAGCAGCGCAGCTCAGCACAGTCATGTTGCTTGCCAGGATGAGATTAGAGGAAGCATTACACTAAGGCTGCTTGGAACTTGTGCCTGTAGACCCCAAAGCAGGCCAGCATGCTGGGTTTCAGGTTTCATTACAAATCCAAAAGCTGGACCAAATTGGATGCAAGGTTTGTCAAAACACACAACTTTCTAAAGATGGGATTTCAAACAAGTTTGGCATGATTTATGTTTTGGTATGGCAGCCACTGCAGAAATGTAACAGTTCCTTGTGCTTAAATTACCAAATGAAAGACATTCTAAGAGTTCAGTGCCTGCCTGCATTTGTGTTTGTGTGGCTTTTTCAGTATAAGAATCAAGTAACTCCTGAGCAGGGCTGTGCAGCCCAATAGGCATTAGATACTGAAAGCTCAGAAGTCTATCAGGAGAGGGACTCAGCCAAGTTTTGCTCACGTTTATTCTTGCAGCCCATTCCAAGGTAACCCTGGAACTACTTCTTGCTGTGAATCCCTATGGGCTCTCAAGTCAGAGGTATCTGAAACTTTATAATCCTTCATCCACATCCATGATTTCCCATCCCTGTTATTTCAGGAGCCTCCAAGCTGGTCTCTCTGCTCATACATTCACAGCTGTCCTCTAACCCTCTAGCAATCTATCCTGACTTTAACCAGGATGTTGATCGTAGAAAAATTAAACCGATCATGTCCCATGCTTTGGCCTTTCGTGTCTCCTCTTAGCAGGAGAAAATGTTCAAGTTCCTTCTCTTGGGCTCTCTGCTCATTCGGTTTCCACTGTTCCAGTCCTGTCTGCCTTTTCTTACTCCTTTGGTGCCCTGCATTTTCCTGCCACTGTTGAATTCAACGAACACGAGCTATAGGAATATGCAAGGTACAACTGAGACATGGTAGGGAAGAAAGGTAAATAAGACATCTAAGGCATGGGCCCTGGTGTCACAGAGACACGCAAGCCACGCTTCCTTACCACATGATCATAAACTGAGTCATTCCATGAGCGAAGCTTCGTGGCAGGGGCCAGGAATACAGCCCCAGACACAAAATCGGAGAAAATGTGAAATTTTTCCACTTTAGTGTCTTCACAGCCACATCTGTGCCTCTCTCCTCCCATCTCCACTACTCCAACACTCTTGCCGCTTCTTGGCTGGGACACAGCCACCTTTTCCTCTAGATTCCAGAACGCTCCCTCTGACTGCCTCCTCTGCAACCCTAGATTGGTCTCATCCCAAGAGCTGAGCTCCCCGGAGAGAACATGGACAACCACGCTCTCTAAGTAGCCTGTCCTTGACCCGCTGCCTTCTACCATGGAATCTGCTTCTTAGGTCTCCCCTCTGATTGCTCTTCGTAATCATGTCTGTGTTTACCGTTTACGCATGTATTGCTTGTGTCCATTATGGGGCTGTAAATTCCACAGGTACCGCCCTTGGCTTTACACACCAAAGTACACTCAGGATTTCACATGAGGCAAGGTACATGTGGGAGTTCAAGAAACTCTTATAAAATAAATGGATAGGAGAGCTTTTATAGAGTGGAATATTTCTATAGGAAACTTGGTGTGGGAATGTGATGAGGGGAAGGAATAAATATGATACAGAAAGAAAATAAAAGAGCATATATAAAGGGGGAGGAGGGGGGAGTGGGTAGGGATATGGGTAAAAATGAGAATTAACTTGTGGCATATACGTACAAATTTCCCAATGTTATATGTGATTTTGAGATGTATATAAATTGTACCAATAAAGAATTCAATTTAAAAAAATTAGGCAGAATGAATAACAGGAGCAGAACTAGAAAACTATGCTTCCCCAGTTTCTGACCCCGTGATCCCTGTAACAAATGTGTAGCACTTATAATGCATTTACTCACTTTTTCAAACACAATGAATTTATTGGGTACTTATTAATTAATCAGGTATCATACCAGTGTATTAATCCCTTTTTTTGCCATGAGGAAAAATACCCAACACCCATAACTTAAAGGAGGCGAGGTTTATTTTGGTTCACAGTTTTAGTTCATGGTTGGCTCCAAGGAAGAAACAGCATGGTAGAAAGGCCTGCTGGAGAAAAGCTGGTCATCTCAAGCCCCTGAAGCAGAGAAAAGGACACAAATATAATCCCACCCTCCATCCTCCAATGATCCATCCCTCCAACCAGTCCCTACCTCCTAACAGGACAGACATCATCAGTGATCAATCCACTGCTAAGCACCTCACCCCCATGATCCACTGTGCAAAAATCCCAACACTCAATATGAGATTTTGGGGGGAACTTCTAGATCTAAATCACAACTATTAGTGGCAAATCTAATAATTTGAGAGATTCCCTATGCAGCAGCCATCTCCCTAGAAGGCCCTCTGCTACTGAGAATTGTTTAATATCCCCCCCCCCAAAAAAAAAGCTCCTCAGAGCTGTCAAGGAGACTTCTCTACTACACTTCTGACCTCTGGTAGACCACAGGCTTTGATTCAGTTCTGTCCCTTTCTCATGCTTTGAACTGGCCAAAGTCACATGATTATAATTAGCTTCAGTTTCTTGAATGTAAAATCCAAACAATAGTATTAATTTCATATGAGAAATAAGAATATTTTCTGCTCAATGGTAACAATGAGCTGTTACAAATGTCAGTGTTATTCTAGGTACTTTGTAATTATGAACTCAGTTCTTACCTTAATCTCAATAAGAAAAAAACAAAACTATTACTATTCCCCTGTTCTCGAGGAAGACACAGGCAGAGAGGCTGAGGAGCCCACGTGGGGTGACACAGGTAACAATGGCTGGGAGGGGAACTGAACTGTGCGATCTGGCTCATCCCTGTTGATACTCTCAGCCAAACACAGCCTACTTCTGCCTCCCCACTCAGGAGCTGCTCAAGAGCAGATCTTTTCTGAAACATATTTTTTAAAAATCTTTTTTGGGGCCGGAGGGTTAGCTCAGTGGTTCCGGCGCCTGCCTCGCAAGCACAAGGTCCTGAGTTCGATCCCCGGTAACCACATATAATGCTGGGCGTGGAGACACGCCCACCAACAATCAACACCGCATACCACAATGC